>JAZKJV010011164.1:0-215802 GCA_037367405.1 Ottelia alismoides | reverse complement strand
TTCTGCTTCGCTTAGGTGTGTCATCTCTCCTAAGAAAGTCTCCCTCGCTCGTCATGCCTTCACAAGAAAGGGAAGATAAATAATGTGTAAGAAACACATTTATAAAAATATGGGCACAAATGAATGAAATAAATACACTGAATATGGACAATGAATTAAATGTGATAAAATATAAACAAAAATCTACAACCAAGAATAGTAGGTAAAAGAGAAACCTAACTACCCTCGCTGTGCCTCTTAGGCAACAACACCATTTGTATATTTTTGTGTTTTAATGAATTTTTTACTATTTTTGTATTTTTTAGAGATTTTTATATTTTTTAGGATTTTAAAAATGATGAAAAATAAGGAATAAAGCAAACATTGAACAGACATTATTATTTTGCAATTTAAAAATATAAAATAAATTCAAAATTCCTGGATTTTTTATTCTAACAACTATAATGAATTATCTACAAACAGGTGGAATCACTATTTTTGTTGTTTTCTACAATTTTCTGTGATTTTTTAAGATTTTTATTTTGCAATTTTTTAGATTTTAAAAATGATTAATACGTGAAATTTGCACAGAAAATAAAAATACAAAAAGAAAACCATTCTATTTTTTTGAATTTTTGACATAATATTCAATTTTTTTATCATTGTTCAAATTTCGAACAGTGAAAAATGCTATGTTTTTTTATTTTTTAATAATATCAAATGGAAATAAATTACAAAAAAATTACAATATGAAGAGGCACATTTATGCAGAATTTATTCAGCATGTAAAGCATTTATTTTAATAAGAAAAAGCACGCAAACAGAGTTTAGAAAACAAGGATTAAAATGCAATTATTTAAAGTTTTTCTTATAAACAAAAAAAAAGATGGGGTCAAAATGTAAATTACCCAGGATAGCTTGCACTGCACGTGCGTTTACGGCAACATGGGTTATTTTGCAAAATCAGGAAATTTCGGGGGCCTCTACGTAATTTCCCCCCAAAATTAGGGCTTTCAAATGTTCTTGTTCTTCGTTTCCATGCCAAAAAGCAAAGGGGGGGCACCGCTCCCTTCTTCGTTCACGCTCAAGGAGGGAAAGGACGGTGGGAGATCAACAACTCGCAGGGACGCAACTCCAAAGTCCTGACGACGGAGCGCTTGGAGAGGATCTCCAGGTGGAGGGTCGACGGATGATGCTTCGCGCGAGAGCGTGGGTAGTGACTCGCATCTGAGGACGGCGAGCAAGGGGCGACGTGGTGGCTTATCGGAGGAGTCGAGGCTCAAGACGATGACCGGGCTCACGGTGGAGGAAGCTCTGCTCCTTGCACGTGGAGGTGGTTCTCGCGGAAGGGGCTCCTGTTCCAGGAGGTGGTGTGGTACAGTGGTCCAGAAGTGACGAGGTGGTGGGCGTTGGTTTTCTCCTCTGCGTGGGAAGAGGATGGCTGCGCGATGATCGAGGTCTGGACGATGGTCGGGGATGGTGATAGCGGTGGGGATCGCTCTAGGAGGTGGGGCATGTTCGCACGGCAGTTGGTTCTCTCCTCCAGAAGGCGGTGCATGCGAGCATCAAGGGTTCGATCAGCGGACGTGATGAAGGTAGGAAGTGGAGGTCAGCGACGACGAGTGGTTCCAAATGGTGATTGGCGGTGGTTCGTGTGGGGCATGGGTGGTGGCGGCCCTACCGCCAGTTTTTATAAAGAAGCAAATGCTCTCCCTTTTTTGTAATTCTTTTTTTGAATTCCTGAACCTACAAATAGAAAAATGACAATGCCGACTCGACCACGACGACTCGGTCAAAAATTATTGGACAGAAAATGTGAATGAAAATAGTTCGGCGGTTGTGATGGAAGGATCATGTCTATGGCCACCGTATGTGGCCGGAGGTGATAGATCGTCTGAGATAGAATAGGAACGTGGGTAGGTCGAGAATATGAGAAGAAAAATCGGAACGGATCGAAAAGAGTGATTAGAACAATGAACTACGATTAAAAAATATGATCTAAAATTTAAAAATGATAATTAAATTAAAAATGTAAAAATTAAACTACGATAACCTAGATGAAAATGAGAAATAAGAATGGATCTCACCGTGGGAGTGGATGAACGCCATGATGGCCTCGATGAGGACCGATTCTGCTGTCATCGGACGATCGGAAGCTGGGCACCTTTCTATGACAAGATGGCTCTTGGAGATTAGGCTCATCTTCAAAGGATTGATCAAGTATGAATAAGTGAAGAGGAGCCAAATAAATAAGAATAAAAATATGAATTTCAAAATTTGAATTGAGAGAAGAAGGAAGGATGTTAATGGTAGAATTAATAAAATAAAAAAAATTGGAATTAAATTAATTAAATAATAATAAAAACCAATAACTTAATGAGCCACATTAATGGTGGGATTAATTAAGGAATTTATTAAATTATATACATATTATGTATTATTTACATATTTAAATAAATAAATAAGATTTGTCACTTTAATAATTTAAATAATAGCTGTTAATTATTTGGTTTTTTGTGGTGGTTATTTAAGGAAATTAATTTTATACATGTAATATATACATATGGTATACTATATACATAGTTAAATAAGGAAATTATGTCATTTTATCTTTTACCTTTTTTATTTTTTATTTTTATTTAAATAATTATTAAAAAATATTTACAATTATTTACAAAATACATTATGTATAAAAATAAATATGAATAAATATATACAATAAATAAATGTTAAAATTGCAAAAACCACCCAGAAAACCGTATTTCAAATCGTAACTCCAAAAATTATGAAACCAACCATTTCCTGATCTCTTTCATGACAACATCCTGGAGATTAAGATTCAGATGGTGCTGAAAGTTATGGGTCGTCTTGCTGTCATCATTTAAGTAGATAAGGTACGAGTACAATGTTGTATTGATCCCACAAAGGTTCGAAATACTCCAGCCAATAGCCTTGTGGTTTCTCTCAAGAACCTCTAACAAGCGAGATTCCTGATCGTCGGTCAACTACGAACTGATGATGATCAAAAACATTTGGGAGGCAACTGCAAGGAAGGCATACTTCAAAGATGAGGGTAAAACTTTGAGATCAGGTGGAATCTGAATCTGTTCTACAACAACCTCTGCAACTACACTGATAGAAGATAAATGATCTGCACTCTATGAACTAACCATGGTGGCTACTCTAGGCTCAACATGAAGTGTCTCAGAAAGGTTTGCAATGAATAATCTCTGCTCAGAAAGGGATGAATCATTAGAATGTTCAAAGATTTCAGAAATCTCATCAACAAATATCTAAGAAATCCTTTTAAAGATAATTTAATTTAGAATACGATGGAAGTGAGTTTGATTCAATTTGAGTTCATATGGAGCTGTAATTGATCTTTCAATTATCTCTTTTCAACTTTTCTGAGTGTGGTTGCTTCTATTCTGTACATCATTTTATTTTACAAGTATTTTTATTATTTAGGAAATATTTTTATTTACATTAAGAAAATTATTTAATTTGAGATCAATTTATGGACAAATAAAATAGCGTAAGTTTTATACAAATATATACATAATAAATAAAGAGTATTTACGAAATATATATTTTTGGATTTTCTGATAAAAGACCCTATCTCCCCCTACTTTATTCCTGGTCGATCAGGTCAAGTCTTGACCTTCTCTCGGGGTTCGGGTCAGCTTGTATCTATTGCATATACACAGTCTTTTATTTTCTTTATTTTCCATTTATTTCTTTCTTTATTTATTTTAAGATTAAAATAGTAATATATGTACAATATTTACACATAGATGTAGGTTAGTAAGGACATTGATTTAGTAATATATACAGGTGTTTTGAAAGGGATTTTATGCTAAAATAAATGAATAAATATGATGAAATGCATATTCATCATCATGCCAATAGAAATAGCAACAAAATAGTTTTCAAAAGAGACCAAAATCACTTTAATTGAATATATATATATATACTTATTCAACAATCAATCCAGTGATATTTTTGCAAGAAAAACTCCAAGTTTTATTACAAAGCAGGACAAATTTGGACTACAATGCAATTAAAATAACCTGCAGGGGGTATTATGCAATTTTCACAATGCAAGAGGACTTATCTGCAATTCTTGAGAAGTCAGGGGCTGACACTACAAATTTCGCAGTCACGTGCACTACACGTGACTCGATAAGGCTCGAGAATAGAGGCTCGGGCCACATGTCGACGTATGGTGCTTCACTCGAGGCTCACACACAGGCTCAGAAAACGAACCTCCGGTTTGAACCACTACTTCGGTTACGTGATGTGGCATATTCCATATTGTTGGATCTCGCCCCATTTGGGGAGATTAATGGCTACTGCTTCTCCTTGGTTCTTCCTTCTCTACCACGCAAGGTGGCATTCTGGCGGATCTCCGACGAGACCGTTGATACTTCTCCACGCTCCTCAGCCATGGATTATGGTCGGATGACCTTCATGAATATGCTGCGTAGATCGATGGATGACTTTGGATGTGAAAGGTGTGATGAATCACTTTGTCGATGAAGTATCCCCGACAATGTATTGGGAGATCGGAGATGTATCTCGTTCTCCGACCATTGAAATGAAATCAACCTACAATGTTAGTCCATCACACCAAGGAACATACAATAACTGATTTATGATAGATGTGAGGCAGAATGGAAGGCTTTATGATGATGGGGGACTAATCCTTGAAGAGGTTCTTGCTCAAGACGAGAAAGAATGTGGGTCGACATGGATATAGAGATGGAAAAGCAATCTGAAGACCTGGTGATAAATGAGTGGACTATGGATTAGAGACGGAGATATCTAGATGCTAAGATCAAGAGATTAACAAACTTACAATCTGATATAAATCAACGAGAATTGCATGAACAGAAAATTGATCGATCTGCTCACCTAGATGGCGGAGGTAGAATCAGTGGATTGAAGATGATTGTCGGTTGCCTGGAGTGGAGTAGGAAGTGCTCTGGCCGTCGCTTAATGTCTCCGGCGTAGAGACGAAGGTCGCTTAGCCAAGGAAATGGCCGAATCACGACTACTAAAGCCAAGGATCTTGCTGGAGTTGTACGCATGTCATCGCTCTCAATCTCATCCTCTCACTGTCACTAGAGGATGGTGAGGCTAGGGTACATGTCTCAGAGTGGCGGATGCGGTTGCAGAAGACCGAAGTAGAGATTTTAAAGGTGGAGGTGGTTCAGAGGTTGGCGAAGAAAGGTGGTGGTTTCATCCACCGCCACCAACTAGGATATGGGAAGTTGGGAGGTTCTATGGGATGGGAAAGGATTAGGATAGGATGGTGTAGAGAATGGCGACAATGGTTGATAGAGAAGTTACCGGAGGTTGGTGAGAAAATGGCGACAAGTTGAAGTGTCGTGAAGAGTTGCGACTATTTTTTTGGGGGGGGGGGGGGGGGTTGATGATGATGTTTGGGTCGTTGGATTAAGATCCAATAGTCAATATTGAGGCAAACTAGAGTAAAGAGGCATGGCCATGTCGGTGGTTGTGGAGGCGCCACATGACCAAATAAGAATTAAGATAAATGATAAAAACCAGAGAAATTCTATAATAAATAATTAGAGTCATACTTGGAAAAATTGGTCAACATGAAAGTTGTTGATCTCGATAAGATCTACAACTTTCATATAGAAGTCATGGAGATCAGAGTTCATCTATACAAAGATAAAAATTAAGTATGAATTTAAACCTTATAAAACAATTTTCTTCTACCTTTTCTTTTTATTATTTTTATGGGGTTTTTATTTTATGTTATTTTATTTATGCACAATTTTATTCTAATTTTATTTGATTTCTAATGAGGAATAAACACATAAAATACTGCACTATACTAGGGATAATAATATACAATAATTAGTGTCAATTATAAATAACATATAAATTAGTAATTAGTGTTATTTGTTATTGAATCTTTGTGATTAACTTAAGCAAGAGAGATAATTATGGTAAATAGTGATGATAAATACAGAATTCATCATGGAATGGATGGAGAGTACGAGGGATCTGCAAAGTCCGGATAAAATTCACTCCAGTCAGCCATCTCTGAAACAAAAGGAAAATGATCGGGAGAGCATGATGGTCAAGTAAAAAGATGTGAGAACAAGGTGCAAATGCGCTGAGAAGATCGAGGATCCACACAAACAATCACAAATAAACACACACAAAACTTACCCCTCAATTCACATACTCAACTCGGTGAAGATCGTAAAAGTTTGGTCTTTTTATCTTGTCTATTTTAGAGTTATGTGAGAAGATAAAAATTGTACAAACATCGAGGAGGCCTAGGATTGGGGCACTAACCATAGTGTGTACGTGAGCAAATGAAAACAAATACAATGAGGGGGTTACTCTCCAAAAGACAAATATTTTTCTTTTTAGTTGATTTTATGGTCGATTAATATTAGCAGACCCAATTTTATTGATTATCACTTTTTTGTATTTTTAATAATAATGCATGAGCCTAATGAGAAGTCAATTCCTTTAGCAACCAAGGTGGTCAAAACTAGAAATTGAATCTCATATAGAAAGAGATGAAAGTAGAGAGGTCTCCTGGAGCGAGTCCTAGCGCCCTGCTCACGAACCTGAGAACTCATAACTCAAAAAGCCATCGCCCATAAAGAAAGAACTAGTGAACCCCTTCGTCTATCGCCTAAGCAGGTCTTTTACCTCCCCTTCGTCTATCGCCTAAGAAGGGCTTTTTCCTCCTCTTCATCTATCTCCTAAGCAGGGCTTTTGCCTCCCATTTACTTTTAGCCTCCACTCGCCCTGCTTGTCCTGCTCGGATTTGCATCACATCCTTCCTTCATCTAGGCCTCGCACCACTCCATATCAGCAGCCTTATTCCCACAAATCACCTATGAAGGGAACTCTAGTGCACCCGTCTTTGCCCCTCTCTCATTTGTCACTACCATTCTCCTTGACAGAGGCTTCTCGGGCACGACCATAGAGGCACTTCGAAGCTTTGATGCTTTCTTGATCATATTTTTCTCCCGAGCTCTGACCCAATCAGTCCCATCCAACCTTCTCCTAAGAGGCTTTTCTAGACTGCTTTGACATAGATCTAGTATGAATACAAAAGTCATTCATTACTTTCCAAACGAGCAATTTCACCGACATCTTTCAATTTCTTATTTTACTATGTTCAACTCTATGTATTCCTCTATCCATGGAGTACATTGAATGTACATAAATGACTAGAATAGATTTTCTATTATTCGTATTAACAACTACTCTAGGAGGAATGTTTTTATGTGGCACTAACGATTTAATAACTATCTTTGTAGCTCCAGAATGTTTCAGTTTATGTCCCTACCTATTATCTGGATATGCCAAGAGAGATGCACTGTCTAATGAGGCTACTATGAAATATATACTCATGTGCGGGGCAAGCTCTTCTATTCTGATTCATGAGAGAGTCGGAAAAGCAATGCAAGCAACAAATCGATGATGAATCCTAAAGCACAAATGCTCACCTTGCCTCCAGCTCTCTATATGCAAGGATGCTAAGCAGAATTGAAACCTGTCTATATGCAAATGTAAGCCGATGAAATCGCCCTAGATGAGAATATATTATTAGCGTGAAGAATAATATGCTAATCACTTAGAATAGAACCAAAGGGTCTGATCTTTGAGTCTCTTCAGTGCCCATCACAGTTGGTCCTGCAAGCATTGTATGGAGGACTCTCGTGGCATGTGGTATCGAGACTAAGTGAAGAGCAATTCAAAATTTGACTAAGTCCAAATGAGGCTATAGGTGCAAGAAAATGTATTAGGTGTTTGGCCTTAATCTATCGTCAAGAAATCCTACGCTAAGGCTCAAACACAAAAAAAAAACAAAATAAAATTGCAAAATAAAGAAAAATAAATATGATGCAAAATGCGACAAAATCGATGAAGCCCCCAAGCGAACAATCCCTCTGGCAATGGACCTCGTGAAGTGTAGAGTGTCCTAAGAGTCTTGAATATTACAAATTAGTAGCCTCTCTCTCACTTTACAGAATAAAATAAATAAATAAATGCGCCAATTTTTTTCTTCAAATTCCTCCAAGTCCTTTGATGCTAGGTCAGAAAGTCGCCTTCTTTCACATTGGTGCGCAGGCGCTCCTAGTAGAGTACCTCTCTCGATCCGCGGTCCTCACAGAAAATACAAACAAGGAAGAGGTGATTAGACAATTCAAAAATAATAAAAAAATAAAATAAAAATAAATAAAAAGAAAATAGGGACAAGAAGACACACTCAAATAAAACCAATCTATTCGCAATTGCTCCCCGACAATGACGTCATTTGATAATCGGGTTTTTGCGAGGGTCTAAAGTAGTCTACACATGGCAAGAACTACAATGTCGTTGAAGCGACCACTCACGAAATCCCAGCTAATCAACAATTAACCCACAATAATAATTAACAAAAAAAGACCAAAATATGTGGAGTTAAAATTTATTATAACTTTATGATAGATGTGTATAATGTGCAAGTATGTAGAGGTCGAACAAAGTGATCGAATGAGAGAATAGTGCAAATGAATGCAAAAATGTGTAATTCTTGTTGTTTGTGTATTTTTTTGGTTTTTAATTTGATTTTTTTAATTTGATTTTTTTATATATTTTTAATTTTTATAAATTTATATTTTATAATTTTATAATTTTATATTTTTATATTTTTAATTTCTTTTTCTTTTTTTAATATATAATGTAGAATATATAAGGCTTTGTATAATATTGACTAATATAAATATAATTACAACTAAAAAATAAATGAAAATTCCAGAATTAAATATTTTCGGGTTTTAGATATTTTTTTACTATTTTTATCATTTTTAATGATGTTCACTACTTTTTATGAATTTTTAAAGTAAAAATATCCCAAATCAGGGAATGAATACATACGTGGAATTAATTTGAAGATTAAAAATATCAAATAAGGTCTAAAATTCTTCAAATAAATTCTAATATATAGATAATAATATAAAGAAAATTATAAAATAGAAAGAGGATGGGGAGCTTGCACCAAGGTGCATGTAACTTTACATGTACCGACGCTTATATCTTCCACATTTTTTTACTTTTTTGAAAAATACCACATGTATATTCACACATATATCCCTCCAATATGTCATTCGAATTTCGTCAGAAATAGAGACTCCTATGACCTCCATCCAGAACAGGTCGATTACATCAATTCTAAAACCGTTAAAATTACTTGTTCTGGATGGAGGTCATAAGAGTCTCTGTTTCTAATGAAATTCCAATGACATATTGGAGGGATATATGGATGAATATACATGGTGGTATTTTTCAAAAAAGTAAAAAATATGGAAGATATAAGCGTCGGTGCATGTAAAGTTACATGCACCTTGGTGCAAGCTCCCCATCCTCAAATAGAAATGGGTATTTTTGGGATTTGTAGGAATTTTTAGATTTTTATAATGGATTTTGGAGTTTTTAAAATTGTAAGATTTTTTCTATTTTTACCGATTTTCGGTCTGAAGTTCAAAATAATTAAATAATGATTTTTTATATTTTTTGGTACGTTATAATGCAATTAGAGACTTTTTGTGCACTTTTTGATTTTTAATAAATAGTATAAGTGCATAAAATTGAAATGCAAATAAGTAGCGTGAAAGTACACTACATCATGCATGTAATCCTATTTTGGGGGATTTTTGGAGCACAAGTGATATATTTAATAAATAGAAGAAATCAACAAAAATGCATGTACTAGTAGGGGAAAATATGTAAATAAAATAAAGATCAGGGGCATCTATGCAAATTTTACAAAAATGTATAGCCATAATTAAAAATTCTTGGGCCAAAATGAAATACAAAAAGTAGTAGGGACTCAAGTGCAAAATGCCCTCTCATGTGGGACCTCAAATGAGGTGAGATAGCATGAACTACTTTACAACTAAAAATAAGTTAGAGAGTCTTTTTGCAACTTTTCCAAAAATAAAAAACAACCAATGAAAGTTTGTGGACTAAATATTAAAATACAAAATTTGATGGGTTAAGAAGTAAAATACCCAACTAAGGGCATGGATGGACGATGATGCATGAACATGTGATACACATGTCGTGCCCTGGTGCGACGTTGACGGTTCACGTCCAACGTTCCAGATCAGATCGCTGATGAGGATCTAAGGATGGATGCTTGAGGTTATCTAACGACGGCTGTAGCGCACAAAGATCAGGCGCAGATCAGATGACTCTGGAGTAGTTCAGAAAAAAGCTCCGTTCCTCTAAGCTTCGATCAATCATAGAGCGAGCTTCCAACCTCCTCTCGTGCTGTAAAGGGTCCAAAAAGACTCATGGGGGCTTCGTCTATCAGCTAGGGGGTTCAAAACTGTCTGATGGTCACCAGGGTTTGCCCGCGAGGTTGAAGAAGCCTAGAGGCTCCAGGTACCTTCGACGAGGATCAAAATAGCCACCCATAAGTTCTTTGGTCTTCTAGCCTGCACAATAAGATAAAGGGTGATGAATCTGTGATTCATCACTTCAAAAGTCAAAAAATAGAGCCTTGTTCCCGAGAAAATAGATGCGTGTTTCCCTTTATATTGCATAAATAGCATTCATGTATACATTCATAATTCATACATTTTAGCAGTTCATTTGCATCTAAATAAGAAGCCAAAATTCCCTTGTAAAATACCCATTCACTAAAATAACCTCTACTTCATAGTATATACTCCTTAGTTAATAATATAGGGAAGAATGCCAAAAATCCCCCTTGTAATTTAGCCAATAAAGCCTGAGAACCCCTGGACACTAAATTGCACATAAATCCCTCATACAAACTCCGAACTAGGTCTACTTACTCTTAGAATACTACACATGGAAAGACCTTTAAAATGAGACTAATTTCATCCAATTTGGAGCTTGTATGAGAAAGTTGGGTTTTTGGGTCACTTTGTATACTACATAGGTGTATAATTGTATCTTTGTATTTATGTATCATATTTGACCTCATCTCCGTCTTTGATCAACATGAAACTTGTAGATCTCATCGAGATCTACAACTTTCATGTTTTGAGTTTTTCCAAATTCGGCTCCCTCTTCTCTCTACACATGTATCTTCTTCCAGCCACTCACAGCAGGCCACGTGGCGCCCTCTGGTTGCGCCACGCGGCCCGCTCCCCTTGCCTCATCCGCCTGCATCCTCAATCGTTGGATCCTCCTCTTTGATCCAACGGCTCAGTCTTTTCCACGTACGCCCCTTTGCCTGGGCCGTCAGATCTTCTCCCGCCTTCAATCCGCACCATCCGTCCCCACTCATCCCTCCTTACGCCACGTGGCATGTTGTGAGCCACCCGATCACGCCTTCGATTCTTTGATCTCAGCCGCCCATTCCTCTGACGTTTCTCATCCGCTCGATCGGCCTTAGCTTTCCATCCAAGCCGCTCGACAGCGCCGCAGCCAAAGCTCGACACGTGGCCTATCCCATCGCCCTTCATTCGCATCATCCCGGTTCGATCTTATCCGCCCGATCGCGCCCACTTCTCCACCGTTGGATCTGGAAATCCAACGGTGGAGCTCCGTCGTCTACCTCAGGACGCCACTCTCCCACGATCTCGATCTTGCGCGAGACGTTGCCCCCTTTCTATTTTCGTCTCCACCTCATCCACCCTCTCCGACCGCCAACACCACCACGATGGAGACCACTCCTCCCTCACCCTCGCCAGCTCCCTCGCTTCCCACGACTTCCACCAGAGTCGCCCCACGTCGACCACAAACCTCACCTCGTTGCCAACACTGCTGCCACCTCCATCCTTTAAATACTCCACCACCGGCAACCTTCAGCCGCATCCGCCACTCAAGAGAGCTTCCCTGAGCTCAGACCCTTCAATTGGTGACAGCAATTCAACGAGTCTTCGAGCGAAGAAGGGCTTCTTCTCCGGCGAGATCCTCGGCCCACCGCCGTGTCGCAGCCACTCCTCCGAGCAGCTGCTGGAGCTCGGGACACCACCGGTCCCTCGAGCGAAGACCTGGACCCCAAAAAGGAGGTCCAATCCCCAGGTGAATCCTCCATTTCCCCTCCGATCTTTTTCTTATTTTTTCCTTTATCTTCTCCGATTTTATTCGCCGCCTACGGTCACCTTCTCGCTCCCATTCCATCCCGACGAGCTTCGCGTCGAAGCTCTCCTCTTCGCGGCCACATCTACGACCTCCGACGACGCACCTCGCAATACCCCGATCTCCAGCTCCGCCATTTGGCCGGAGCTCCATCTCCAGGCGCCCTCCTTCACCCTTAGGCCTCTCCGATCACCGTCGAGTCTCCACAAGCGCACGCACGAGCTTCGGCTCTATCTTTAACACCTGCAGGTGCTCCTCTGATCATTGAACGGAAGCTCGCCGAAGATGACTTCGAGCTTCATCACCATCGACATCCGACCGCCCTCCGTCGCTCCTGAGACCACCAGTATCTCCGCTGCATCACCACACCCCTTTTGGAATATCTCCGACACCTCGGAGAGCGTCACCGACCCGAGGAAGGACGGGCGGAGCTGAAGCCCCTTCGCCGGAGCCCAGCCATCTCCTCCGCAGGCGGCGGAGGCCCATTGAAGGAGAAGCTCCAGCTGTCGTTCGATCTCCTTGATCGAACGGTAGACGTCGTGCCACGTCGCACTCAGCTGTGCCTCACCAGCACCGTTGGATCTTTCATGATCTAACGACGATTAGCCCTCCGCGTCATCAACATCTGGAGAAGCCAGGAGCCGTCATATCAACGTAGATCTGACGATTCTTGATCGCGCCACGCGTCAGCACCGACACCCCTTGGATCAATCTTGATCCAAGGGCCTTCAGCTTGCCACGTAGCCGCGGCCCGAGCCTCCTCTCCGAGCCTAGGTTCGGGGCGCCCGAGCCTCACTCAGCCATCCGAGCCTAGGACGCCCACGTGAGGAGCACGTGCGGCCTGGGTAATTTACACAGAGGACCCCGGAGCTTTTCATATTTGCAAAAAGGTCCCTGTGAAGCAGACCCCACGTGAGGAGCACGTGCCCTGTGGAGAATTTGCACATGAGTCCCCAGCATTATAGGTAATTGCATTTTAGTCCCTGTCCGCATATTTGCTTATTGTATTTTTAATTTCCTGTATTGCATTTATACCCTTGTGTTTGCACGCATCCCTAAGTTGCATTCTACATCATTTTGCAAATCTAAAAATTGCATTTTGTTGAGAAATTTTTCCTCTGTCTATTGGTCCACGTGTCACATTTTTGTAATTTCAGTAGAATTATTAATGAATTAATCGGTGCATTTTTGAAATATTTTCCCAGTGACACCTTTTAATTTGTAGTTAATTCTCTGTGCTTCTAAAAATTATCAAAAATTCACAGTAGCTTAAGGACATTATTCTTAACATGTTATAAAAATTTCATATCATTTACACACCTATCGAGGCCTTAATAAATTGTTAAGTAATTTAATTTTAATAAATTCATTTCACATTGAAACTCAGATCTTTCAATTTTCCTGGATCCCTTATTATTAGTGCTATCTAGGATAATTTTAGTTCTTGAAGAATTTGTGGGTTGTTATTTATTAAAAATTAAAAATTGAAAATCACCCTGTCTGCATATTTAATTTCCAGAAAATTCATTTAGTGTCTGAAAAATCCAAAAAAATTAGTGTCGATCATTTTCATCATCATTTATCATCTGGCCAATTTTTAGAATTTTTGGACTTCATTTGATATCTTAATTAAATTACACGATAAATTGGCCTGCGTGTTTGCATAAGTCTGCATAGAAATTAAAAAGAACAAAAAAATACTTCCTCGAAAATCCAACACTTGGATACTTGCTTAAAATTCACCTAAGGAGACAGATGCCTCCCTGAGATTGACCTTGGACTCCACCAAGTAAAAAAATTCACTGCTTGACATCAAATTAAAGTGGGTTTTTGACTAGCCTCTCGTATCCGACTACAACGAACGATCAACATTAATTTGGACATTAATTTGACCTAATTAACATAGGGTGCGGGGCGGTTATCAAAATGGCGCCGTTGCCGGGGAGGCACGGCTTAGGTTAAATCATAGCGAATTTTTGAGTGTTTGATTTTCCTTCCCCGGGTAGTCTGACCCCCGGTTTTCTTGTAATTATTTTTCTCTCTCCTTTATTTCTTGCATTATTTTTTGTGTCACTCTCTGACCTTAATTTGTTTCTGTGCGAGGAACGCGAGGAGTCGACGACGCTTCGAAGACCAAGCATTTTAACTTTATTGAGTGAAAGAGAGGCATTGTATTTTTTATTTTTTCTTTTCTTCGCATCATTTCCAGCGGTTCCCGGTTGGGTTCTCGCGTCTGTAAAGATAGTGGAACTGTGTCCCGTGTGCTGTGTGGGTGAATTGTAACTTAGCTTGCACTAGCGGCTCCCCGAGCCAATCTAGGAATTGCTTGTGCTCGTAAATTATTAAGACCACACAATACACTTAAAAGACGCACCTAGACCGCAATACTTAGTCAAAATTAAACTGTTCTTCACGCTAATAGAACTGTCTGTCTAGGAGGGCTTTCATCGCCTGCATTTGCATGTAGATAAAGTTTTCAATTCTGTTCTGCATCCTGCATAAAAAAAGCGAAGGGATCACTGTAAGTATTCTCTACTCAGCATAAGCATCATCGATTTTTTTCGTGCATCGGCTTTTCTCGATTTCCCCCTCTGATTTCCTCATTTAAATTAAACAAGAAATTGGGACTGTCCGATAGGCGTGCTTTGTGGTGGACTTAATAAGTGATAACCTAACTTTAAAATCGGGACTGCTAAACAGTATTGACCAAAAAAAAGGGGAATAAAATTTGAAAATTGTTTGCGGGAGATTAATCCCCGACCTTGTATTCAGGCTGAGTGAGGGTACTTGAGTGTGTGTGAACACATTAAGGTAGAGCCCAAATCCCCGTCTTCCATATCACGTTCTAGCTGATCCTAGCAAATATCACAAGCCGAATAATTTTAGATTCTTTGACTAGTACCAAGTAGCCTCCGCCTGTCTCAGATAGATAGGGGCGAAATTGCGGTACTCTACGACAAGCTGCCAGTAACCCCCCGGGGTGAAGTTCCGGCCTTGTCAGCCTCTGCCTGCTTGCAGGTAGATTGGGGGTGGTCATTGAATCCATCGGCCTGGGATAGGAGCGAAGAAAGGAAGGAGCGGCGGTATCTTAGGCGACAGGATAAACAGGGAAGACGCATCCGGCTCTGAGCCGACTTCCCTATAGGCCGCGTAATCCTTGCTATTTTGCTTGAAAATCACACTTAAAAACTACAAGATTAATTAGACTCGACTTCGAGTCCTTCACTGTGTTGAGTGTGAAACCAGGGTCTTGGATTGTTCTTTTTGCTTGCTTCAGGTAGGAGTAAAATTCTATCTTCTTCTCGCTTCATCAAGATGAGTGACTGGGGAGATCTCGATGCATTATTCACTGATCTCTCTATGAGTCCCCCAAGCAACTCATCTTTATCGGTCCGAGCGCACCTTGGACCACCCAGGACTCATGACCCTCTTGAGTCCTGGTTCCCCATGCTCAGGGTGGTTACTCTCAAACCAACCCTTTTATCTCCTCCGAGATTACCGAGGAAGACCATCGCCTCGATAATCCCTTCCTTGATTTGCCCTCTAACACCGATAGTATTTCCCAATCCCCAGAACTAGAGGACAAGATGCCGCCAAGGATGCCACCAGATGAGGACCAGATACGACAGATTCTTAATCGCCTTGCCGAAGCCGAACAGAAGAATGCAGATCTCACGGCGCGGATGGGACAGATCATAGTAGCTGGAGGGATCGACCGACCAATGGTCGATACCTACAACCCGGCGGAGAACGAGATCTAGAACTGGTTAGCACCCGCAGTTCCCGCCCAGGCATTCGAGCTGAAGCCCCACTTCCTTAGTCTGCTTCCGAAGTTTAACGGAAACCTCAGCGAAGAACCATACACTTTTCTCCGTGACTTCGAACTGGTGTGCAATAATCTTAGCCATCCCAATGTTGGCCAAGATTATATCCGACTGAAGGCCACCCCTTTTGCCCTAGGAGATAAGGCTGCTCATTGGTTGAAGAACTTAGGGGTGGTATGTACTACCTGGATGCAGTTCAAGGACCTTTTCTTGAAGAACTTCTACCCTCTCAGTAGAACTAACCAGATGAGAACGAAGATCGCCAGCTTCGCTCAAGGACCCAGTGAACCTTTCCATGCAGCATGGGACATGTTCAATGATTTAGTGCAGAAATGCCCATGCCACGGCATTTCGAAGGCGATCTTAGTCCAGACCCTGTTCTGTGGTCTAACCCCGGAGATGCAGGGGTTAGTAAGTGCCGCCTGTGGAGGAAGCTATCTGAACAAGAACGAGCATGCTGTATGGAAGATCCTAGAACAGATGGCGGAAACCGGCAGGTCACAGGCCACAAGGGCCTATCGGTTGTCTCCCTCAATCTTATCCAATGAGACAACTCGAAGGACTATAGCAGATCTGACTGAGGACCTCATCCCCAGCATGGGGATGATTGCCGACAAGCTTACCATGGTCGAGCAGATCCACAAGAGAGTCGCGGAGATGGAGTCTCTTTCGAGCCTACCAAAGAAAGTGGAGGAGCTCTCTGAAAAGGTAGCTAGGATCAAGCTACCTACCCCTTCTGCTCCACCTGCGCCTGTACATCGAGTCCATCTTGTACAGGAACAGGCACCGGGGTCTCAGAGCAGCTGGGACCAGACTTACACCCAGCAGAGCCAGCAAGCACCCCCACAAGTGGAAACGAGATACGAGGAGCCTCCGCCAGTATACGAGATCAACGGGCTTTGGTATAGCCGTGACCCCATAGTCGGGCAGATCGAAATGGGGAAGGATCAGCCACACCGCCCATCCCCGGTATACCAAGAAACCAGGCCCCTTGCCATACCGCGCTTCCAGTCCAGGCCAGAATAGGGGTACCAGCCGCAGCAGCAGTATCGGCATGGCCAGCAGGGCCAATACAGGACCGCATCTACACAGCAGCAAGCCCAGCCCACCGAATTGGAGTCTCTCACCTTGGCGATCCAGACCCTGTCTGATAGGGTCCAACAGATGCAGAATGACTACCTGGACATGAGGACCGACATCAATCGGGTCTCTCGTAACCAGGACCAACAAATGGCGCCAAGGACCCCAATTCCCGCACAGGTTCAGGCCAACCCAAACAGCTTACACCAGGGCCAGAACCGACCTCGAGATCAGGTATATTATTCAGATAATTATTTATCTGAACATGAGATCCTTTCGTACGATAATGTAAATCATATGTCCATCAGAAGCGGAAGGACCGTGACCATACCTGATCGGGCACGGGTACAGAAGGAAGGAGCCTCCGAGACTCTACCTGAGGAGAATTCGGAGGAAGAAGAGGAGGAGCATCACCACCATCATCACCGGCGGAAGAAGAGGACATCTGAGTCCTCGAAGCAGCATTCTCGCATTCGCATAGAGTCAGACGACAGCAATGAAGAGCCCGCACCTCCATCGGAGGAGGATCGTCTAGCAGAAGCGGAAGAAGCATCACCGGTCTCGCCGCAGCATTTTCTTTTTAGTCAGAGTCAGAGTCTGAGTCTGTATCAGAGTCAGAGTCATGTTAAGAACTCAGTTCCCAAAATTAATGAGAAAATTTCAGTTCCCGAACCTGAGTTGGAGTCAATAATCCCTTTCCCCCGAGCTCTCAAAGGTGGAAAGAAGAAAACGAAGAAAATCCAAAAAGATGACCCTGAGATGGCTGAATTCTGTAATAAACACATCAAGGTCACAATCCCTTTTGACAAGTTCGTGGAAATGACCCCTGCATTCCAAAAATACCTTAAGGTGAGATGCACACCTACTAGGGTTAGCAGGAAGACCAAAAGCCGTGTTGAGAAACACGTTTTATCAGTATCCACGACTTGTGCAATAAAGAACTCGTTTCCTCGGAAATGAAGAGACATGGGTGCACATTATGTAGTGAGTCATGTTGATGACATCGCGTTTGCACGCACTCTCCTGGACAATGGTTCCTCAATCAATTTGATGCCCACAGCCCTCTATGAGCGGCTTAATCTCGGACCTCTTAGGAAATCTAGAGCTCTTCTATAGTTCGCTGACAAATCAACTAAGAGGTCCCAAGGAGAGTTAAGGAACATTGTGATCAAAGTCGAGGGGCAAGAATACATGGTGGACTTCACTGTCCTAGATATGGAAACCCCTCGCAATTGGAGAGATTCCCAGATCATTCTAGGTAGGCCCTTCCTCAGAACAGCGGGGGCCTTAATTGATTATAAGAATGGGAAGATTCAGTTCCAAACTCCAGGCGGAGATGAGGAACTTGAAATGAAGCAGACAAGATGGCAGAGATCGGATTCCGAATCCAGCACCGAGTACTCTTCTACCGGAACAGACTGCGAGCATGTAGACTTAGTTGGGCCATGGAAACAGAACCCAGCCAGCACCGATGTGTCCATCTCCTTCGAAGATGATCCAGTGCATGAGTCAGTCTGCGAGATCCTCAGGAACGAGTACAGCTCTGAGCCTGCATCGCCCTACATCTTCGATGACGTAGAGGCCCAGTTGGGCCTGTCAGTCCTTACATCTTTAGGACAATCGGAAGATGAGGATGACGAGTCGGACGAGGCGTTTGCCGATTGCATGGAGACCTTTGACGATCCGACTCCAGAGCCGAACTTGGTGGCCGCTATCACAGAAAACGATCCAGCCACTTCCAAAACTGAACCAGATCAGATTGAGCCAGATTTTCTAGACGATAGCGATGTTCCTGAGCTCAAACCCATACCTACAACCTTGAAATATGCCTTCCTTGCGGGCCAAGACAAGAAATTTCCGGTCATCATCAGCTCGCAATTGACCGAGGAGCAGGAATCTCGCTTGCTAGAGATCCTGGAGAAAAACCACAAGGCGATAGGCTGGAGCATTTCCGATCTCCATGGGATAAATCCCGCTCTGTGTTCGCACCATATTTACTTGGAGAATGAGGCCAAACCCTCTCGTGAATTCCAACGCCAGTTGAATCCAAATTTACGAGAGGTCGTGAAGAAGGAGATAGAAAGATGGTGCGACGCGGGTTTTATTTACCCCATCTCCGACTCTAAGTGGGTGGCCCCAATCCATGTTGTCCCGAAGAAGTCGGGAATTCAGACGACCACCAACGAGGATGGAGAGGAGATCGTGACGAGAGTACCCACGTCGTGGCGCGTCTGTGTGGATTACAGACGCCTGAATGCCGCGACGAAGAAGGATCATTTCCTGCTACCGTTCATTGATCAGATCTTAGAAAGACTAGCGGGGAAAGAATTCTTCTGTTTCCTAGATGGGTTCTCAGGCTACAATCAAGTATCCATAGCTCCAGAGACCAGGAAAAGACCACATTTACATGCCCCTTTGGTACCTATGCTTTCAGGCGCATGCCTTTTGGGCTATGCAATGCTCCAGGTACTTTTCAAAGGTGCATGATTGCTGTATTCGCCGAAATGGTCGGCGAATTCCTGGAAGTCTTCATGGATGACTTCTCGGTCCATGGCGATTCTTTCGATTCCTGTCTTAGGAATCTAGACCGAGTCCTCAAGAGATGTTGTGAGGTTAATCTGGTGCTCTCCTGGGAGAAAAGTCACTTCACGGTGACGGAGGGCATAGTGTTGGGGCATGTCATCTCCAAGAGAGGAATGGAGGTTGACCCAGCCAAGGTGGACGTGATCAGACGACACCAGCCACCAACCAACGTAAGGCAGTTGCGGTCGTTCCT
This sequence comes from Ottelia alismoides, assembly GCA_037367405.1. Classification (NCBI taxonomy): domain Eukaryota; kingdom Viridiplantae; phylum Streptophyta; class Magnoliopsida; order Alismatales; family Hydrocharitaceae; genus Ottelia; species Ottelia alismoides. The sequence continues at coordinate 196,044 of JAZKJV010011164.1, read as the reverse complement.
CGGGCATGTTGGATTTTATCGGAGATTTATTAAGGATTTTTCTAAGATTGCCCGACCGCTAACTGAGCTTTTAGGCAAAGACATGGAGTTTATCGTGGATCACAAATGTCTTGAGGCCTTTAAGCTTTTACAAGGAATGATCATGGACGCACCCATCCTACAAGCCCCAGATTGGTCTCTACCTTTTGAGATCATGATGGACGCCTCTGATTATGCTGTAGGGGCTGTGTTAGGACAAAGAAGAGATGGCGTCCCGTTTGCAATTCACTACGCAAGCAAAGTGCTTGATTCTGCTCAGCGTAACTATACAGTTACAGAAAAGGAAATGCTTGCGGTAGTGTTTGCCTTGGACAAATTCAGATCTCACCTAATTGGATCCAAGGTAACTGTGTTCACTGACCACACGGCACTACGATATTTGATGGAGAAGAAGGACGCGAAGGCGCGTCTTCTTCGTTGGATTTTACTTATCCAGGAGTTTGATTTGGATATCCGTGATAAACCTGGTAAGAAGAACGTAGTGGCCGATCATCTTTCTCGTCTCGAAGATCTTAATACTTCCGAGGTTTCACCAATTCGAGACTCCTTCCCTGACGAGTCGATTCTTGTTATCGACTCACTCCCATGGTACGCCAATATCGTGAATTATCTTGTCTGCAAGAAAGTTCCCGAAGATTGGCCCAAGAGCCAAATAGACCGACTAAAGTCGGACGCAAGACATTACCATTGGGAGGATCCGATCCTTTTCTTTGAAGGACCGGATTGTGTCTGGAGACGTTGTATTCCTCAGGAGGAATACCAGAGTGTCCTTTCTTTATGCCATAGCTTAGAGGCAGGAGGACACCACTCCGGGAAGAGGACCGCATGGAAGGTACTTCAGTGTGGCTTCTACTGGCCGACTCTGTTTCGCGACGCCACCGCCTTCGCGAAGTCGTGCCCAGTTTGCCAGAGAATGGGAGGAACCGTTGGTTCCAAGGATGAGATGCCAATGCAGCCGGTCATCATTTGTGATATCTTTGACGCCTGGGGCATCGATTTCATGGGCCCATTCCCTGTCAGCCACGGGTTCGAATACATCCTTCTTGCGGTAGATTATCTGTCCAGATGGGTGGAGGCTATCCCAACCCGAGCCGCAGACAGCAGAACTGTCTGTAAATTCATCAGAGAGCATATAATCTCTAGGTTCGGGATCCCCAAAATGATGATATCAGATGGGGGTAGCCACTTTGTGAATCGGGAGGTGAAGAAACTCCTGAAGGACTACGACATCGAACACCGTGTCGCGAGTCCTTACCACCCACAAACCAATGGTATGGCTGAGGTGTCGAACAGGGAGGTGAAAACCATATTGCAAAAGCTTGTCCGTCTGGACAGGAAGGACTGGTCACAGATCCTGGATCAAGTCCTCTGGGCGTATAGGACGGCTTACAAGACACCGTTAGGCACCTCCCCATTCCGAATGGTATTCGGAAAGCCGTGCCATTTGCCCGCAGAGTTAGTGCACAAAGCAGAATGGGCAATCAAAAAGGTCAACTGGAACACACACCTGGGTCAGAAGCAGAGAGATATGGATCTGAATGAGCTTGTGGAGGTCAGAAACCGCACATATGATAACAGTTTGGTGTACAAGGACAAGGTGAAGCGTTGGCATGATAGATATATCAGACGAAAGACCTTTGTTCCTGGACAGAAGGTATGGTTGTTCAATGCTAGGCTTAAGATCTTCCAAGGCAAGTTAAAGTCTAAGTGGACGGGACCATTTGTCGTCCGTACGGTGCATGATAGTGGATGTGTCGAGATCTCAGATCTCGCAGATGACGCACCGACATTCCTAGTGAATGGACAGCTGTTGAAGCACTTCGTCGAATCCAATGAGCAGCTAGTCCATGTGGAGGAGATTGTATTCATGCGCGAGACGGATACAACAGATACACCTCAAGCCGCGTATGAGACCTTGCAGCAGTGAACCCCAGCCATCCATAGCATCTCGAAAGATTCAGACCGACTCATCTGTGTATACCATCAGTCTTGTACATCCTATCCTTTTCCCCCGCGACTCTAGTAACCCATCCCCACATCATCGAACCATTATCTTGGACTATACTTAGGATAACCAGATCCTAAGTATAGGGGGGAGGGGTCACCTGAGTCGGTTCACTGTACATTCTCCAGATCACATTGGTCCTCATACTCATTTCCTACCGATACTTAGGCTGACCTGAGCCTAAGTATATGGGGGACCGATGCCCGCATTGATACTCATCCACTACTCATCTTTCCCTCGTCTGCCCCATTTTTCTTATCTTCTTCTACACTTAGGCTGCCAGAGCCTAAGTATAGGGGGGCAGGACGACTTCTATACTTTTGTTCTTTTAGCTCTCCTATGCTTAGCACGAGCTATGTCTTTTTCCTCGCTCTTCGTGCTCTGAGGACATAGCACACGCTAAGTATAGGGGGGCGTGTATATATTACATATATACTTTACCCATAGCTCGTACTTTCGCGTATTTTTGTATATATTTTACAATAATTACGGGTGGGTAAAAATTCAAAAAAAAATGAAAATGAAAAGAGGCTTCTTATTTACTCGTGCATATCATCTCTGCATCCAAGAAAAAGAAAAAAAGAGTCTTGCATTTTCATAGCATGACATCTCATCTCATCTGCATAACTTTGCATATGCAAAGTGAAAAGCTAGTGGGTTCTGGACCAAGTTATGAGTAGATATTAAGGATGGACTTGATTTGACCTTAATCCACCTAAATTCAGAGGAACCTTATAGGAAATGGAGTTAAGATTTCTCAGGTCAAGTGACTTAATTCTTTGAGTCCGCAAGTCTATGTTCACATGTCATCTTGATTAGTCTAAGTAGAATATCTCGGGCATACGCAGGATTCTTTTAGATAATGACCTAACTTGGACAAGCACAATGCACGTAGCTCTTCATGGATGAGATGGTAAGGAGGTAGAATCCTTTAGCTTGGAGTAGCGCACGGGTGGAAACATCCGTCCTCCTCTAGGGAGGGTAGTGCATCTCAACCTAGTCTGGTGGTGTTGACATCTAAGGACAGGATGTTGTGGGTTGCAATAATGCTTCAAAAGAGGGATAGTCTACTGGCTCAAGAGGAAAAACTCCTGATGTACATGCTGCAACTTATGAAAAAAATTGCAAAAACTCCAAAAAAATCAGACAGGTTCAAGAAAAAATAAAATACCTGTCGGAGTCTGTATACTAGTAGAGAAATGCAGCTGGATGACTTGGCTACACTGGTCAGGCATCCCGGGATAGGTAGCTACACTGGCTACCGTCCATTCTCTTCTCTACCCCCTCCTCTTGAGTTGGTCGCACTTGAACTTAGAAGGGAATACCCCGCTCCTCGAGGAAAGAGTTACTGGACCGGGTTATCGAGTTACCTTGTTAGAGGAGGCTGGTTCCGAGCCATTTCTGATGTGGAGAGTTACATATCACTTACACAGTACAAGTAAGAATCATAGTCATCAGAAATTTGCGTTTGAGGATTTGTTCTGACCTGACTATTGAGGAGTCTTGAATAGAAGACTTGTGGAACTTGAAGTCTGTTAGGTCTTAAGTTCAGCTCTAAGTAAGGTTCCGCCACACAACTAATCCAAAGGTTGAGTCAAGCTCCATTTTTAACTTTTGTTCATTACCTTGGTATGGAACCCAAAATCATTTCACTCTTGCATTTCATTTAGTTGCTCGGGGACGAGCAATGTTTAAGTATAGGGGGTTGATGAATCTGTGATTCATCACTTCAAAAGTCAAAAAATAGAGCCTTGTTCCCGAGAAAATAGATGCATGTTTCCCTTTATATTGCATAAATAGCATTCATGTATACATTCATAATTCATACATTTTAGCAGTTCATTTGCATCTAAATAAGAAGCCAAAATTCCCTTGTAAAATACCCATTCACTAAAATAACCTCTACTTCATAGTATATACTCCTTAGTTAATAATATAGGGAAGAATGCCAAAAATCCCCCTTGTAATTTAGCCAATAAAGCCTGAGAACCCCTGGACACTAAATTGCACATAAATCCCTCATACAAACTCCGAACTAGGTCTAATTACTCTTAGAATGCTACACATGGAAAGACCTTTAAAATGAGACTAATTTCATCCAATTTGGAGCTTGTATGAGAAAGTTGGGTTTTTGGGTCACTTTGTATACTACATAGGTGTATAATTGTATCTTTGTATTTATGTATCATATTTGACCTCATCTCCGTCTTTGGTCAACATGAAACTTGTAGATCTCATCGAGATCTACAACTTTCATGTTTTGAGTTTTTCCAAATTCGGCTCCCTCTTCTCTCTACACATGTATCTTCTTCCAGCCACTCACAGCAGGCCACGTGGCGCCCTCTGGTTGCGCCACGCGGCCCGCTCCCCTTGCCTCATCCGCCTGCATCCTCAACCGTTGGATCCTCCTCTTTGATCCAACGGCTCAGTCTTTTCCACGTACGCCCCTTTGCCTGGGCCGTCAGATCTTCTCCCGCCTTCAATCCGCACCATCCGTCCCCGCTCATCCCTCCTTACGCCACTTGGCATGTTGTGAGCCACCCGATCACGCCTTCGATTCTTTGATCTCAGCCGCCCATTCCTCTGACGTTTCTCATCCGCTCGATCGGCCTTAGCTTTCCATCCAAGCCGCTCGACAGCGCCGCAGCCAAAGCTCGACACGTGGCCTATCCCATCGCCCTTCATTCGCATCATCCCGGTTCGATCTTATCCGCCCGATCGCGCCCACTTCTCCACCATTGGATCTGGAAATCCAACGGTGGAGCTCCGTCGTCTACCTCCGGACGCCACTCTCCCAGGATCTCGATCTTGCGCGAGACGTCGCCCCCTTTCTATTTTCGTCTCCACCTCATCCACCCTCTCCGACCGCCAACACCACCACGATGGAGACCACTCCTCCCTCACCCTCGCCAGCTCCCTCCCTTCCCACGACTTCCACCAGAGTCGCCCCACGTCGACCACAAACCTCACCTCGTCGCCAACACTGCTGCCACCTCCATCCTTTAAATACTCCACCACCGGCAACCTTCAGCCGCATCCGCCACTCCAGAGAGCTTCCCTGAGCTCAGACCCTTCAATTGGTGACAGCAATTCAACGAGTCTTCGAGCGAAGAAGGGCTGCTTCTCCGACGAGATCCTCGGCCCACCGCCGTGTCGCAGCCACTCCTCCGAGCAGCTGCTGGAGCTCGGGACACCACCGGTCCCTCGAGCGAAGACCTGGACCCCAAAAAGGAGGTCCAATCCCCAGGTGAATCCTCCATTTCCCCTCCGATCTTTTTCTTATTTTTTCCTTTATCTTCTCCGATTTTATTCGCCGCCTACAGTCACCTTCTCGCTCCCATTCCATCCCGACGAGCTTCGCGTCGAAGCTCTCCTCTTCGCGGCCACATCTACGACCTCCGACGACGCACCTCGCAATACCCCGATCTCCAGCTCCGCCATTTGGCCGGAGCTCCATCTCCAGACGCCCTCCTTCACCCTTAGGCCTCTCCGATCACCGTCGAGTCTCCACAAGCGCACGCACGAGCTTCGGCTCTATCTTTAACACCTGCAGGTGCTCCTCTGATCATTGAACGGAAGCTCGCCGGAGATGACTTCGAGCTTCATAACCATCAGCATCCGACCGCCCTCCGTCGCTCCTGAGACCACCAGTATCTCCGCCGCATCACCACGCCCCTTTTGGAATATATCCGACACCTCGGAGAGCGTCACCGACCCGAGGAAGGACGGGCGGAGCTGAAGCCCCTTCGTCGGAGCCCAGCCATCTCCTCCGCAAGCGGCGGAGGCCCGTTGAAGGAGAAGCTCCAGCTGCCGTTCGATCTCCTTGATCGAACGGTAGACGTCGTGCCACGTCGCACTCAGCCGCGCCTCACCAGCACCGTTGGATCTTTCATGATCTAACGGCGATTAGCCCTCCGCGTCATCAACATCTGGAGAAGCCAGGAGCCGTCATATCAACGTAGATCTGACGATTCTTGATCGCGCCACGCGTCAGCACCGACACCCCTTGGATCAATCTTGATCCAAGGGCCTTCAGCTTGCCACGTAGCCGCGGCCCGAGCCTCCTCTCCGAGCCTAGGTTCGGGGCGCCCGAGCCTCACTCAGCCATCTAAGCCTAGGCCGCCCACGTGAGGAGCACGTGCGGCCTGGGTAATTTACACAGAGGACCCCGGAGTTTTTCATATTTGCAAAAAGGTCCCTGTGAAGCAGACCCCACGTGAGGAGCGCGTGCCCTGTGGAGAATTTGCACATGAGTCCCCAGCATTATAGGTAATTGCATTTTAGTCCCTGTCCGCATATTTGCTTATTGTATTTTTAAATTCCTACCCTTGTGTTTGCACGCATCCCTAGGTTGCATTCTACATCATTTTGCAAATCTAAAAATTGCATTTTGTTGAGAAATTTGTCCTCTGTCTATTGGTCCACGTGTCACATTTTTGTAATTTCAGTAGAATTATTAATGAATTAATTGGTGCATTTTTGAAATATTTTGCCCAGTGACACCTTTTAATTTGTAGTTAATTCTCTGTGCTTCTAAAAATTATCAAAAATTCACAGTAGCTTAAGGACAGTATTCTTAACATGCCATAAAAATTTCATGTTATTTGCACACCTATCGAGGCTTTAATAAATTGTTAAGTGATTTTCTTAATTTAATTTTAATAAATTCATTTCACATTGAAACTCAGATCTTTCAATTTTCCTGGATCCCTTATTATTAGTGCTATCTAGGATAATTTTAGTTCTTGAAGAATTTGTGGTTTGTTATTTATTAAAAATTAAAAATTGAAAATCACCCTGTCTGCATATTTAATTTCTAGAAAATTCATTTAGTGTCTGAAAAATCCAAAAAAATTAGTGTAGATCATTTTCATCATCATTTATTATCTGGCCAATTTTTAGAATTTTTGGACTTCATTTGATATCTTAATTAAATTACACGATAAATTGGCATGCATGTTTGCATAAGTCTGCATAGAAATTAAAAAGAACAAAAAAATACTTCCTCGAAAATCCAACACTTGGATACTTTCTTAAAATTCACCTAAGGAGACAGATGCCTCCCTGAGATCGACCTTGGACTCCACCAAGTAAAAAAATTCACCGCTTGACATCAAATTAAAGTGGGTTTTTGACTAGCCTCTCGTATCCGACTACAACGAACGATCAACATTAATTTGGACATTAATTTGACCTAATTAACATAGGGTGCGGGGCGGTTTTCAAAGGGGTCGGGGTAAAAGTGCCTCAACCCTATTAGGAGAGAAATGGAAGGATGGTGGTGCGTGGAGGGGATGTCCCAACGAGGCGGCAGTGTTGGGGCACCATAATCTGCTCCAAGGAGGAGCATGTTGAACGGAGCTGTGAGGGATGAAGTGAAGTGAAAGGGGAAAGTCGTGAGGGTGGTAGGTGGGTCATAACATGTCGAGAACATGGTGGGGTGGTTCGTTGCAGTGGAGCTCCGGCAAACTACAAGGGTGGTGTTTAACACTAATGTGAATAATCAAATCCTAATCTAACAGTTGTAATTAAATACTACAACTGATGGCTACCTAAAAATCGATAAAAGGATACCTCAACCGGCCTGGACCGGGAGATGCACCTCACGGTGGTGGAGGCTCGACGTAGATCGTGGAATCAGCCAAAGACCTTGCCTGCGCTCGTTGTAATTGGTTAGAGAACGTTCATGTCACGAGGCTCAATCTAGAGCACAAAAGGAAGAGACAAGGTGGGGACAAGAGGATTCAAAAAATAAAAAGGGATCAAAGATGCTTATGTACAGGGTAACGGAGCTGGGCTAAAGGACGAGGTCGCTTGCTCGAATCAGAGGTTCTTTGATCGAAAAATCACACTATCGTGATTGAGCAAGAATCGAGGAAAAATATTGGTGAAGAAACCAACCCGAATCGATGAATACATTGATGGAGGGAAAGGGAGGAGCTGCTCAACCTAGGTCTGACAATCCATGGACCTCGATCATAGAGTTGACCGAGGTCAACAGGGGGAGAAACCTGGTTGGTCTATGTGGATCAACCAGAAAAAATCAGACCCAAAATAATTTGTAAATTCTAAAATAAATAATAAATGATTTAATTAATTTTAAGTTATGAAATAGCAAATTTTTATTATTTTTGTAGTATATTATTATTATTATTATTATTATTATTTATTTTTTGACCTTATTCATTACAAGCTACTTTTTAGGGTTTTATTTATATGTATATTAACCTATGTTTTGGTTAATTTATTTTTATTTTTTTATTAGTTTTGATTTTATCAATTTACTTTCTTATTTTATATTTTTACAACTTTTTTTATATACATAAAAAAATTTATTATATTTTTATGATATAATATTTATACTTTATTAAATATAGGTGTGTATTGTATATTCATCTATGAATTTTAGTATATTAATTTATTTTTTATGTATTATTTTTATTTTTATTCTATTTTAATATTTACATTGATTTTAAATAATATTTGCAAAAGTATAAAAATATTAAATTATAAAATAATAAATAATAAAGAAAATGAATATTTTATCCGGGTATATTGTACAATAGGGGTCCAAAACCTAACTTTCACACCTTAACTCCAAAAAATATGACACCACCTTCATTAAATAGATTATTAAAATTTATATATAATTAAAGTGATTTTGATACTTTCTGAAAGATTATTTAGGAGATATGGGTATGGGAAGTTGGGATTTTGGAATCTTATTTAGAGTATAACTTGTGCATTTTATATTGTTTTTATATAAACTCAACTTTGTATTTTTCTATATATTATTATGTACAATTTCATATACTAATTTTCTTTATTTAGGGTATAAAAAGTAAAAAAATAAAATATTTGCCAAAAAAGAATTAATGATGAATAAATAAATGGATTTAAAAAATAAAATATTTGCCAAAAAAGAATTAATGATGAATAAATAAATGGATTTTTTATTGTATTTTAGCTCTTATCTCCCCCAACTTTATCCCTTGTCAACCCAGTCATCAAGATGCCTAGGTCTTGGGGTTTTGGGTCATAAAATACCTTTGACATTTTATTTATTTTTCTTTTCTTTTCTTTATTCTATAATTTTGGCATTAAAAACTATTTTATACACAACAAATGGAATAAAGAATGAATGTTAGTTTGTACAAATTAATGTTATTTGCATGCATTATCTAGAGGGTTTTTATGGCCAAGATGATAGAATAAAGGTGATGAAATGGAGATTTATCATGTCCCTAAAAACCATCTACACCTTAGATTGAGCTGATCTTTCTTGAACATCAATATCCTCGATCAAAGATGCCCTCTCCAACAACCTTTAAATAAACCTCCTCCGCTCCGCCTCTAATTTTGATCGCTCTTTGTCGGTTCATAGCCCCTTAGGTCCTCCAGGAGTCTTCATAGATAGGATGAATCAAGGAGGAGTTGATCCACCCATCGTCGGAGGAGGTCTCCGGCTAGTTTCTCCTTCTTTGTTCCCCGGCCAAGTCGAGGCCCTATCTTCCCTTCCTTGGTAACTTTTCAGTTCTTATTTCGATTCCCATCTTTAATTTGGCATTTCATTTTATCGTTGGTGTAATTTTAAAAAACCTCAAATCACCTGGAGCTCGAGCTCCAGGTCTAATCACCCTGATCCCAACGTTTATCCACCTCGACTACCACTCCATTCAAACCCCCAACACATTCTCAATTGAAAGCCATGTCTGATCAACCAAGATCCATTATGGATATAGCAGTCAAGGTTCCTCCTCCACCCCTCATCGGAACCTCCATTCCATTCCACCCTACTATCGCTAGCTGTTGCACCTTGTGGCCGAGGAAATCTCCCTCGAGTTAGTAAAATTATTGGTGCAGGTTACATAACTTGTAGACCCATATGGAGGCGAGGCATGTACCTGGAGCACCTCTAGGTACCCTAAATCCATCGGAGCTCCTAGAGCTCCCTCATCACCGCCTGAGCCCACCTGCACACATGGAAGAGTACAAGGAAACCATACCTCTTATTGGAGCAGCGATCCACCACAGGAGTAAGGAGAAATCGTAAGTCAAAGTTCGTCAGACATGTGCTCTTCTGTCGTTCTTCGAGACTCCTCTCATCTGTCCTATCAAGAACACAACCCAGATCTAATTTGGGACATCCATTTTAATTTAAGGGGTGTTCAATCAGGAGGCGTGCATCGAGCGATGCGACTAAAGCGACTTAAGTGGAAAAAATTGCATATATGTCCTCTTCCCTTTTTGCATTTCAGGAAACGTCTTGTAAAAGTTTAATTAAGTTGAAATTTTTTTGGAAAATTTGCATAAGAGCCCTGGAACTATTTAAAATTAGTCAAGTACTAGGTCACCTCATGTGGACATCCACGTGGGCAGGTATTTTGTAGGTGAACACCTCCCCGTGGGTTTTTTATTTACTATTTAGTTTATAAAAATTGAGTTGAAAATCAATGTTTGTGGTTGTTTGGCATGTGAACCCCTACGGTTTATTTTATTTGCAAATATGCCCAAGTCAGCTTGATTTAATTTTATTTTTGCATTTCTAATTTCTAAAAATAGCTCTTGAGCTTCAAAAATTCAGCAAAAATTGATATGGGTGCTTCACTGGTTGCTTGTTCACGCTACATATTTCATTTACCATTTGCATGCATTTACTACTTAATAAAAATCAGAAAGAGTTATTTTATTTCCTATTTGCCTTGGAAAATACAAAAAAATTAAAATCTTTTCTGAAAATTCATAAAAAATTACGTACTACTTGTTAGACTATTTTATCAATCCAAACCAAAAACCACAAAAACATCTCAAAAGAAACTCCAAAATTTAACAACCTCTTGCTCAACCTAAATTAATTGCAAAACATTTTCTAAAAATCCAAAATAAAATTATTTCGTAACTTGGATATATATACATAGACATATTATTATGTATTTAAATTGGTTTCTAGAAAATTTGAACTCGTTAGCTATTTTTAACTCTCAAATCAATTTGGCTTATTTAAAAAGTCCCTTTTCGCAATATTTTATTTTAAAAATACAAAAATTTAGTAAAAATTCCTAGAAAATTCACAAAAATAGAAGCATACATGAAAATATAAAAATATTTTATTTTAAAATTTTAAATTATATTTATCCATATTTATCGATATATTTTCATATATAGCATGTATATTATAATATATAGTTTATATCGTTATTAATTATTATAAATACCCTATATATTTTAAAACTTTTAGAAAATAAAAAGGACTGCTTTTGTCTATATTTTATTATTTCTATATATATTATATATAGCCCTCATGTTATATATATATATATTACCTCATATACACTTATATATACTAATATATATTATATACAAAAAGAATTAAAAATCGGAAAATTATAATTAAAATATATAAATAAAAAATAAAAAATATACAATTAATTAAAACTCACAAAAATCATTGGGTACATATTGTGCATACATATACATACATAGACACTTATATTATTTATTTATAGATATTACATATGCTACATCGCTTGTTCCCTATGTTCGACACCGGACCATACTTGTCCACTATACATATATATTGTAGGGTTTATAATAAATTTTATCCATCTCTTTGATTTGATTGCTTGATTATTTAGTTGTGGGTTGGTTGTTGATTTAGTTAAGGTCTTCGTAAGCTGTCACTTCAACAATTGTGCCTCACCTTGTGAGCGCACACGACAGCTCGTGGATATTGGCTAATCACCTAGCCTTGTCAGACTCGCTGCAACTCTCTCTTCCTTGATTTTCCCCACTGAGGCTTGCATTTTCATGGAATGATTCCTCTTTGACTTTACTCCTCGATCGAAGCTCTTTCACGCTTGCAACTGTCCTCGATCTGAGGATCACTATTATAGGCGTTCTTCCCAATTCAAGTTAGCCTTGTACATAAGACCCTTGTCAGACCTCATTCAATCTTGATACCATTTCCACCTTGAAATCCCCATGATTCCTCATGCCTAAGCATGTTGGTGACAACAACAAGTCAACTGAAGTCTTTGGCATGGAGGAAGAGGCTCGAAGCTGGTGATCCGAGCTTGATGGATACCTTTGTTGGAGTTCATCCTTGGCTCCATGTTCTTCCGGTATAGTTGTAGTTTTCTTGTCTATTTTCATTCTTAATGTTAACATTAGCGTAGTTTAGGTTTTAATTTTCATTAAATTTTGTCTTTTATTTCACAAATTTCCAAATCGTAGTTCATCCAAGCCTGAGCTTCGGCCATTATCCCCCAGTGCTTCGGTTGTGCCCTGAATCATTTGTAATATCCATATCTTTCCCCATTTACATTTCACACCCTGCATACATCCATCCACCTTGATCTTCCCCAAATCAAGCAATCGGATCTCCCTTATCCTCCTCTCGCCGGAGACCCTCCATCACACTCCATCCTCGCTCATCTCTGCTCCAAATCCAACCCAGGACCCCCGTTTTCTTTTGCGAACCAAACCATGCATGGAGGTTTTGGACCTGGTGGACCCCATATGGGTTAAATTTTGTTGAGCCAGAGGTTACCTTCCTCAACCGCCCAGGACCCCTTCGATGGGTCTCGAATCCATTTGAGTGCCTGAATAACCCTATAAAGTCCTCGCTAATTACGTGGAATTAATGTTAAATTTTTGTTATAGGAAGGCAATTTCAGATTAATAGAAAACCACTTAAATAATATATCAATTAAGTTAAGCGATCAATTCAATTTTTTTACTAGGGAAGTCAAAGGTCAAACTTAGGGAGATAGCTATCTACTTTGGTTGATATACAGTCGATCTAGAGGTTAGGTTTTCAAAGAAGTTTTTTTATATATTTTTTATGCAAATAATAAATGAAATGCAATTATGGCCAAGTTTAGGTGCAAAATAGCAAATTTCGATCAAATGTACTCCAAACAAATGAAACTTAACCAAGATGGGTATGAATGAAAGACTAAGCTACTGTAATTTTTTTGGAATTTTTGGATGAAATATGAATATTTTATGAATCAATAAATGTAGATAGTGCAATTTTCAATATTAATTATAATAAATATTAAATCTACTTATTTTCAGAAAATAAAGTTATTTAAGACATATCACTAGGTGATCTATCCCAAAAAATACTAAACCCTAAAAATATTGAATTTAATACCTATTAAAAATTAATTTATTACACAAAATGATTTTTATAAAGTAAAATGTGCAGTGAATGCAATTCTTTTTGGGCACAAGGTTAATCATAATTAATTCTACAATCCATGATTTTTTGACATTTTTTAGCAATGGTTAATTAACTATGAATTCTAAGTGCAGAAGGGGCAAAATATGCAATTTTCGCAAGAATATTATTTATTAATTAACCACAAGGAATATAAATATCACAAGCATGCAATAATGCGAAAGATTAACTGTGGAACAAGATGCAAATTTTTAATAATAAAATAATGCAACAATGTAGTTCAAATAATAAGAGAAACACATGGGTCTGTTTGCAATTACAATAATTAAATAGCACAAGAAGATGCAATAGAGGGACTAAGTTGTAATTACGTATCCCCAGAGGGAGGAATCTACAAAATTCTAAGAGGAGCACGTACACAACACATGTCCCCTTAGTTAGTTGGACCTGGTCGCAGAACGGAGATTCTTCAAGGGCTTTTCTGCAATTAGTCCCCCTCAAGTTTGTAAAGTACGTGAGGGAACTAGGGTCTTGAGTACGATGGAAGGACTGATGTAGGGTCATTTGGCGTGAAGCTTGAGGAGAGTGAGCAGCAGTTGACTGCAGACTGGAGGTCGATGGGGATGCAACCGATGGATGACGGCGATCAGCTACTCGATGGACTGGAGAAGAGGATGGTATCATGTTCGCACATCATGTGTGTGGAGAGGTGGTGGCTTCTCGCGGGGATGGAGGGCATCAATGGAAAGGAGGCGAAGTAGATGGATGACTCCACCTCCGTGACACACAACGGGAGATGGTGTCGACGTGAAGTGGTGAAGGCAGAAGTTTCACCGAATATGGTGACAAGGAAGCTACTACATAGCTGATAGAGAGCGAGATCAAGTCGAGGGTGAAGGGTGGAGGACAGAGTCCTGTGGAGGCATAGCTGGTGGTCAAGGGAGGTATGCAGTGAAGAGACGATAGCTTCTCACGGGGTTGGAGGTCAGAGAAGGCGATGCAGTAAAGTATGCGTGGACAACGATGTACAATGAAGAGATTGGGGAACCAGGGAGAAAATAGAGGAAATAAGAAAAAACAGAGGAAAGAAGAAGGTGGAAGAAAAATGTCGCATGGACTGGAGTGGCCTCAAATGCCCTCAGCGGTGTTCGACTTAAGAGGTGGGCGAAGCCTTGAAGCTTCGATCGATCGTGCCTGGAGGAAGATCTTTACCAGGATCAGAGGGTTGTCACCACTTCTGCCTTGAAGCTTCGATCGATCGTGCCTGGAGGAAGATCTTTACCGGGGTCAGAGGGTTGTCACCACTTCTGCCATGAGCTCTCTCTCTTTGATATGGATCTAGTAGATGATTGGAGAGGGAAGAGGTGAAGGGGTTAAATAGGATTTTAGGGGACGACCGGTGAGAGGATAAGGGATGTGGTTGCAGAGAGGAGATAACGGTAGAGGTCGGTTAGGATAAGGTGGTCAACGAAGAAGGTGGCGATGCAGACGAGGATATGGTATTCAGCACCAAATCTGGCGAGAAGAGCGGGATGATGAAGGAAGAGTAGTGGTCATCCCATCGGTCGAGGTCGGACGACCACGATTGCACCACGTGGCGATTATTATTTTTTATTTTATTATTTTTTAGTAATATTTTTTTATATAATTGAATATATATATATATATATATATATACAAAAATGGATGACACGTGGCGGCTCCAAGAGCTACCACGTGTCACTCTCGGAAAATTCAAAAAATAAAATAAGAAGATAAATATAAAAGAAATAGCAAACAACCTTGGATCGAAATATTTTATTCACAAAAGTTGCTTGTTTTGATGAGATCTATATCTTTTATGAAGAGATCAAAACCAAAATAGATCATTTGTATAAAGTGATAATTTTTGGTGGTACTCTATGTACATAGAATACCTTGATTTTTGGATTTTATAATTTTTTATCATTTTTAAATAATATATAAAACGAAACAAAATACTATAAAATCAAAGACAAATATTTGCACATTACTCTAATTTTTTTGATTTTTTAATAAATATGAAAATAGTAAAATAAAATAAAATGGAAAACAGATAGACTCACAAGGTACACTCAGACTCGGTCAGTTTCTTTGATTTTAGTCTTATTTTGAAATTGGATTTTTATTCATTTACTCAATGCGCAAAAGAGGTCCAAAACCCAACTTTCACATATGGGCTCCGATTTTTATAAAATTTGTCTTGTTTTGAAAGTCTTTTAACGTATATTACTTAAAAATTGAGTACACCAAAATCAAACACTGTATGAGGAAGATAACACCAAAATCAAACACTGTATGAGGAAGATATGCATGTTTTATTCTATCTATTCTGAGATTAGGTTTTTATCTCATGGGTCAATTATTTGACTTAGCAATTTTTTGTATTTTCCTTTAATCTTGTTAGTAATATGTACATAATGAAGATGGTTTGAGGCCAATCAGAGTTAGCATGATTTACTTAAAAATGCATGAAGTTAGGTGAAAATGTGAAGATGATTACGAATGCAATTATGCTTCATAAATTGCAGAAATTAATTCTAAGTGCACGGATGGTAAAAGTGCAGAATACGTGATGAAATGCAACTAATTTCTCTGAAACAAAGCCCTATATTCAACTTTTAGTGTAATGAATCATGTATTCATCATCCCCCTATGCTTAAACATTGCTCGTCTCTGAGCAACTAAAATGAAATCCAAACGTGAAATGATTTTGGGATCCATACCAAGGTCATGAACAAAAGGTGAAAATGGGGATAAACCTGACTTTTGGATTAATAGTGACGCAAAACTTCTGTGAGAATTAGGGTTTTAAAATCAATAGCCCTCGAGTTCTACCTATCATGTAACTGTTCTGGCTCAGAAGCCATCTTATATCAATCCTTCTCGCAAAGCATACCCCATGAACATTGAACAACTGTATCATGTGTGTGAATGGTTTTAGTTCTTCTCATCAAGGAATGCCGGACTACCATGCAAAACTCTCCCAATAACTCGTCCTCGGGGAGTCAGGTATTTCTTCTAAGGTATGTCGTGTTGAGTTCACAATCGAAAAGGGGGAGGAATTAGAAGAAGGGTAAAAGAACTGGAGGGTGACCAGTGTAGTAACCTCTCCTTGTGAAGTTGGCCAGTTTAACCAAGTCTCCACCAAGATCTGCAAGTTTTCTTGAAGCTTGGACCTTTTTGGTTAAATATTTATATGGTAGTTAGGCTTCTTTTTGTTTGAATTTTTGGTAGCTCTGCATGGATCTTGTTGTGCCTCTACGGATATTGAATCTCTCTTTTCGCATATGTTTTGAGGTCTTAGAAAAAATTGTGCCTAGCCGTCCATCCCTCATCTGACGCTTTATTTCAACTTGTAAACCAGTCTTTAGATGTCCACGCTACAAAAAAGAGACCCACACAGTCTTTCAACACCCCGTTTGAGTTAAGCTCAATGCATAGTGCGGGACTATAGATTAATTCCTTATTCAGAAGTCATACCCAGAATTAGGAGGTTAGAACTAAGAGTCAAAGTATATACATTGTCATGCTGAACTCGAAGAATTAAGTCAAGGACCTGAATCTTCTAAAATCCTCTTTCTCGATGAAGTTCCTCTGGAAATTAGGTCGATTAAGGCCAAGTCAAGACCACACTCCCCTTCTATTCAAAGCTCAGTTCAGAATCCAACAACTTTCCACTTTACATATGCTATATATGCAAATGAAATGCAAATGCATATGAGGTGCAAGATGATTTTCTTCTCATTTTTTGCTTGAATGCAAGGATGATACGCAAGAGTAAATAAGAAGTTTTTTGTTTAGTTGTTTTTTACTTTTACCCATCATGTAATTATTGCATAATATATACGAAAATACGTGAAAGTACGAGCTATGGGTAAAGTATATATGTAATATATACACGCCCCCTATACTAGCATGTGGTATGTCCTCAGAGCACAAGAAGCGACGAAAAGACATAGCTCATGCTAAGTGTAGGAGAGTGAAAAACAAAAAGGTGTATAGAAGTCGACCACCTCCTATACTTAGGCTCTGGTCAGCCTATGTATAGAAGAAGATCAAAAAGTAGAGCGGTCAAGGTCAAGAGGAGAAATGGATGAATAATACAGGATAAGCATCAGTCCCTCCTATACTTAGGCTTTGGTTAGCCTAAGTATAAGACATGAGTATGAGGATCGATGGGATCTGAAGAATATACAGATCGAGTGAGGAGTGGGGAATAGAAAATACAGGTGACATTGGTCCCACCTATACTTAGTCCTTGGACTATGTATAGGAAGGAAATGTACAAGGGAACCGATGGTGCCAGGGGGAAAGGGTAGTCGATGATCAAGGAGGTTTACGGCCGATTTTTTCGAAGCATGTGGTGGAAGGGAATATTGATAGAAGGGATATGAATCAGAAGATTCTCAGCCGGAGCTGTCATTAGAAGAATAATATCTAAAGGTCACGTCACTACAACTATTCTTATTCTTGAATTATTTCATTAGAATTTGATCGGTTTTCGGGTCAATAAGTTCTTCCTCTAAATATTTAGATGAAAAAGTATCAGTCTGGTCATAATAAATTGTTACGGTATATTGAATGGGATCAGGGGAGTTGGTCGTAGAAGAATAATAGTGAGGGACAGGGAAGGTCCAATGTTGGTCGACGTATGACTGCTTGTTCCGATCAGGCTCTAGATTCATCGAACTGAGCTCAATCATAACGATCGCCTTCTCCGAACCTGATGAGGGATCCTCAGAAAATTCCTTTTCCAAAATGATGAAAGAGATAATCATAGTCGATTCAAGAGGTATTCTATGTGAGGTACTGACCATAGGTTCCTTATTAGATGAGTCTCCATACAGATTGTAATACTCTTGTATGGTCAGCCTATGTCCCAAGTAGGTATTAGTGCTCTCAGTTGGCTTTGTGTGTGTGGACTCACAGTAATGATCAAGGAGATCAGAAATAACTATGTTTGGATGTGGTGAATCGGATGTGTCTCTGTTGAATTAATTCACCTTTGTATCCTCAACAATAATCTCATTAGTTGTCTCTCCTTCATTTGTGTCTATGATAAGTGGAGAGGTCTGGGCCTTCGAGGGTTCTTCTATGTCACGACTACTGGTTTCTTATTTGGTTGTCTCAGGGTACGGTGTGTCCTGGAGAATTTGATCGGTTTGGTTTGGGTTTGGGAATATGATGTCTTGAGTTTTGCAGGTAATAATCGCTTTAGCGGAAGCTAAAAACAACTTTCCCAAAATAATGGGAGACTCAGATACATATCCTTGGTGTTCAATGTCCATGACGACGAAGTCCACTTTATGTGCGACACCTTGGAAAGTAATGATGGCAGAAAAAAATCCTCTTGCTCTTTTTGTGGATCGGTCGGGAAATTGAACGATCACTCAAGTCTTTCTGGGCCGTCCGAGTTCGAGTCGGTCAAACACGGACTTTGGGAGGATGTTTAGGGTAGAATCCTCGTCAATCCGAACATTATTAAACTCAATATTCTCATTTTCACAAGTCACCTTGGTTAACCATTTGACTTTATGGGTCTTGCTTGTCTGGGTCAGCACCATAGAACTGGCCATAGTAGTTAAATGATATTCAGTTCAAGATCTTTTCTTTCCCGTCTTCTTAGGTGATAATTGACTTTTCACAAATCTCTGAAGATTGGGTACATACTCTATGGCCTTGATTAATGGAAGCTCTAAGATTGTACTTTTACAAAAAACTTCTATATTAACGTTGTCCGTAATTTTTGAATTTTCTGGTTTTTTAATTTTTTTGGATTTTTCAATAGCGTCAGTAGGGTGGTAAGCGGACTGGTCAGGTGTATGTGGGGTCTGTTTGTGGGAATCGAGCACATTATGTGTTTCGGATTCGTTCTATGATCTTCTCAATTCCCCTTGATTGGTTATCATGTCCTTTACTATTTGGATGATATTATCAGATTGTTCGGTCAAATCCTCGGCTCTCTTATTGATTTGAGCTATGTCATCCACTATCATCTCATGACTCGGAGATGCGTGACTATGCTCAGTATGCATGATGTTGGCATTTTCTCCTGAACCGAGAAGTAGTCAGTCCATGTGATCGGGGTCTAGTCATGAGTCCTATTTCCTTGACTTTGGGTGGCATCTGTGTGGTCAAAGGAAAATCGATCATACTAGGGTCTTGAGTCATCCCCAGTAGAGGATGGTTCAAACAATGAATTATCATACGCAACCGGGAGTCATGTTCCTCTATCAAAGTTGGTTACGCCTTTATTAATCCTTGAATTTTCTCGCTCCATTGTGTCTACATAGTACGTGTTCGGTTATGTGAGCAGTTCGTATCTCGAAGTTTCAACCAAGGGTGGTGGATGGGAGGAAATAATGATGGCTGGGGAGGAACTACCTCAAAGGGAGGGTTCCTCTGAAAAGAAATTAGATATAAAGATTGGGAATTTTTCATGTGGGTGCAACCCACAGAGTCTGGGTATGAGTGCTAATATTTCGACATCTTTGAAGAGAATAGTAAAAATTTATTCGTGAAATCACAATCTGTGTGTGCAGGTGCACTGTCACACAATTCAATACGTAAATGCAAACCCCAAATTCATCAACTCAACACAGTGAAGGCCACAAAAGACCGGCCAATTATCTTTTCAATTTTAAGTTGGTGATAATTTCAATCTTTGAAAGAGTTAACGGGTTGTTAGGTGCCCGTATTTCCCTGAAGACTGGTCCAACTCTTACGACTAGTTGCACCTACTTTCAACCAGTATGGGAGTAAGTACGGACCGTATAAATGCAGTTACCCATTATTTGAGAACGGAGCCATATGCAATGTCCTCTAATCCATCCACTCTGTTAAGGAAATCCGGACCGTTTAACAATTACCCTTAGATACTTACTGAGAAGCAGCTAATCATCTTTATAGAATCTATAGTCAATCTGAAAATCATGGCTTGGCTTGGTCCTAGTGTTCGTCTCTCTCTCTCTCTCGCTCAGAACAATAAATGAATACAAGGACGGGGTTGCTCTCCTGTAAATAATGATATTAAATTTTATCTGATTTTAATTAGTCAACAATGTTAGAAGCCCCCTTATTTTAATTTGGTTATCACTTTGAATTTGAGTGGAGATCAACGCATGTGTACACGGGTATTCCAATTTCCTTTATTCCTATGTGAATGAAAATCGAGGGAGAATAAAAAAAGCCATGCAGCGGGAAACATGAGGATGAACGCTGAGTCAGAGATACTTACAGTGATTCCTCGTAATCTTCATGCTATATGGTAAACAGAACTAAAATTTGCCTAGAAAAAATAAATCTAATGCATGCATGGTAAATCACATCTAGAACTAGAATGTCTATTAGTGAGTGATAGAACAATTTAATTTGGCTAAATGAAAATCTATCTATTGCATATAATTAAGTGCAATGTGGTCCTAATCCTATGAGCTCTAAAAATCCTAGTAGCTCTAATAGTCGCAGTTGATGAAACCTGGTTTCTCATCATTAATGTGTGATTATTAACCCCCTAGCTTAGACTAAGTGTTAATAAAAACCAGACAAATCCTTGTTTATAGCAGAGTTATGGAATAAATTAAAAATACAAAAAATAGCAAAATAAAATCGAATTTTTTTAAGCACTTAAAAACACTCACAAAATTATTTCTCCCTCTGTTTGACATCATCTTTGTTTTTGGCCAACATGAAACTTGTAGAGCTCATTGAGATCTACAACTTTCATGTTTTGAGTTTGACCAAAATCGGCTTCCTTTTTCCTATTTTTCTTGATTTTCTCCTGAATAATCTGATTGGGCCACGTGGCTCCTTCTGGTTGAGCTGTGGCCTGCTCATCTTGCATCTTCCGCCCTTCCCCTTCGCCGTCAGATCACGTTCGGAGCTCCAATCTTCACCGTCCCCTCCTGTGTTGTTCCTAGCCATCTGATCCAGCTCCAGATGCCATCTCCTCCGTCCATTAGCGCGTAATCCTTAGCTTGCCAAGTATTATCCCCATAGCTGCCCGATCTCTTCCAAAAGGGCTCAATCTCAGCCATCACCTTCTACTGTGATTCTAGCCCTTCGATCCCACGCCCAGGTCTCATCGTGGCCGTCTGTTATTGCCGTTCTCTCGTCGTGCCACGTGCCACTTATCTATTCGTACGATCGACTTCGATATGCCTCCATCCCACCCGCTCATACTTGCTTCATCGTACACCTTTCGATCAAGGCCCTGACTCCATATCGACCGTTCTCTCCCGCCTCCTTTGCGTACGATGTGTGGCACCCGTTGCACCCTTCAATCTCTCCTCCCAGATCCAATCCACACCACTCACTAACGCCCTGCTCATGGCCATTGGATCGCGAGATACAACGGCCGAGAACCCTTCGTCAACCTCCGAACGACAGCCTCGCCCACATCGCCCACCTCGCGTGACCTCTTCCCCCCTTTTTATTTCCCCCTCCTCTTTCACCATCTCCTCTACTCTCCAACCACTCCATGACGAAGCCTCATAATCCACCTTCCTCACGGACACCCACTACCTCCATGAATCCCTCTCTTCTGCTCCACACGTCCCCAACAAAACTCATCGTCAACCATCGAGACACCCAAACTCATCCTTCAAATATGACGCCTCCGCCCCACTTCACCTTTGTCCACCTTTATGAGGGGCGAGGCCCATCCCTCCTCCACCTCCACGTGACAGGGGGAGGTGAGATTGCGGAAGCGAAGATGACCTATGCCCCTGGTGAGACCCGCATGCTTTCGAGGCTGCGTTGCAGAGCTCCTCCTCCACTCAAGCTGCTCCACCCAGCTGATGGAGTTCAGCAAAGACCCGGGGATCGCATAGTACCTCAAGCACAGGCCATCCGCTCCGCTAGCTAGGTAAGCTCCCTCCGATCTACTTGCATTTTCTTGTATTTTTCTTGTAATTAATTAGGTCTCCCTGGTAATTGTCATCATAATAACCTGAGTTTCATCTCTCCACCACCGTTTTCACGCAACCTTTAGATCACCTCTTCTCCCCTCCGTGACCTCTACCATTTTGGCACATCTCTTCTCTGAGCTCGTCGGAGAAGAGGACCAAGCCTCCATCCTCTTCGCTCTGCTAGGCTTCTACTTCATTCACCACACCTTATCTAATGTTGCTTCGGTTATCGCGCTAACTATTGTAGGTGTCACAATGGCTTAATGGTCGGAGTCTCATCGGAGCGGAAATTGCGAGCTCAGCCTCCGAAGTACAGGTTTTTCCCATCTCCTCCAGGACCTCCAACATCTCCCTTGAGCTTCGAAGATGGTTTCCGACCATCCAGTTGCCTCCACGGAGCTGCACCATGATCACTGGAAGGAGGCGGAGCCAGGGGAGCGTCACCGGAGCGTAGCCAACTTCGCACAGGAAGAGGTGGAGTCAATGAACTCGACATACAGGTATCGTCAGATGTTGAAGATCGGATGGCCAATGTTAAGATTCTTCAGCCACCGGTTGATCTTCTTTGATCAGACGGTCCACAGTGGCCCATGTGTCTGTTCCGAGCCAAAGTACCAAAGCGACTCCAAGCCTGCGCCCGAGCCACATTCGAAGTCGAGGCTCCTCCCGAGCCACTGCCGAAGCACTAGAGCCCTCCGAGCCTCTTCCGAGCCTCCAGTGTCAACCAAGCCTAGGCCCGCGTACTCTTCATGTGCGGTCTGGGTTAAATTACATAGAGGCCCCTCATAATTCTTCAATTTGCAATCAGGTCCTAAAATCACGTGACGGCCACGTGTGCCGAGGGTATTTTGCATCTGACCCCCTGGAGTTTTTTATAATTACAAATATACCCCCACGCATGTGGTGAATTTACAGGGAAAGCCTCACGCTTATTGTTATTTGCTTTTTAGTCCTTCAAGGGTCCTGTTTGCTAGTTATCTTCATATTTTCTTGCATTTATGCCCCTGCTTTATTTCGTGAATATCTTGAGCATCGTATCTCCGTTTGAGTTTATTTTGGTCTTGTTTTGAAGCTAATCTAATGATCTTTTTAATGGCAAGCTTAGATCTATGTTTTGACACTATGAATCTTGATGAATTATTTTAGTACCAAAGTGTCTCTTATCTTTAGCTTTTCTTGCCTTATCTAATTACTTTAATGAAACTGGCTTAATGATTCGAGTCTGAATTCAACTACTGTTTAATTGCTCAACTATTTTGTATAAATCAGGCATATTTATTTCCTTGTCACATTGCATTTCTTTGCATTTGTCTCAGGTTAAAAATTAAAAAAGGGAGTTTTCTCATGATTATTTATGCATTGTTCTTGTCTTCTTGCATTCTTGATCTATGTATCATTAATTCAACATTTAGTTCAAATAATCAGAGTCTAAATAATACGTAAGAGGCTCGTGTCTCTGAGATCGACATTGGGCTTGCCCAAATAAAAATATAAATCGACCGCTTTACCTTTAATTGATACATTATGTCAAAGCAGCTTTTTGACGCGCCCGATTTTACCCAACTGCAACGAAAGTGGTTAATTCTGCATGATTAAGAGGGTGAAAATGGGGTACGTCAAATGGCGCCGTTGCCGGGGACACGACTCATCTTTTTTCTTGTTTAGATTTTTATTTATTTAATTAAGTGTTGTTTATACATTGGTCAATTTTGTTCATGTTATCTTGCATTATTAAATTTTTTCGATTGATATCTAATATTTGTTTTTGTGGCAGGGCCCTTGATGTTCAAGGAGGCGAGGAGCAGGTGTTCCCCACTGTGAGGAGCCACAGAAGCAAGTTTTGGAGAAAAACCGAAAAAAATGTGGCTTCTATTTTTTCATTTCATGTAATAATCATATTTACAAAAGTCTTTGTTCGAAGACTCGCACTTGTAAATGAACGAAGTTCTTCGTGGTTGTGTGGGGATCACCCCACTTGAGTGTCGACCTAGGATCAGGCATGCGTCTCTCAGAGCTATTTTCACATTTTATTTTTATGTGTTTGATCGTAGGTAGGACACACATTTAGTCAAGATGCACATAAACATCGCTTCACTTAGCCAAACTTAAAAGATGTTCTTCCCCGCTAATAGAAGCATGTTAGGTGCGGTTTCTTAACAACTTGCATACATATGATTTTGGTTTTAAATTCAGTCTGAGTTTTCACGAATTTTTGCTCAAGGCACTGCATGTTTTCTCATTTAGTCTATATAATGATTTTTATCGACTGCATGGCTTTTTCTCGACCTCCCTTCCTGGCTTGATCACCTTGGTTAATGGAAAATGGGAATGAGCGGTAGACGATGATTGCTTGATTTATGCTCACCTTTAATCAGTGATAACCTTAAGCAAATAAATTGGGACTGGTAATTTCAAGTCAACCTAAAATGGAGTAAAATCTTGTTTTGGGAGAGAAACACCCTTGTTTACGTAGGATGTTTTTATTCGACTTTTTCTTGATTCCCGTGTAAACTAGAATGTTTTAATCACCAACAAAAATGACAAGATAATTAACCAATATTTGTTGGTTTCATATATGAGTTGATGAAATCAAAGGGTATTGCATGCTTATTTGAGCCTTGATTGTTCCGGCACCCTCCCCTAGACCTTCACTACTCCATTCATCTCCGAAGATTCATCTGCTCATTTGTACATCCATCCCACTTCTTCGTCCACCTCAGGTCTCTCCCAACATCAATTATCCATTTTTATACTTAGGCTACTCTCAGCTGAAGTATAGGGGGGACCTGAATCCCCGTGATTTTCTTACTCATCTTTCCTTGCCTTAGTACTTAGGTTATTTCTAACCTAAGTATAGGGGGTGTGCCCCAGTTCCTGTATATTCTTCTAGACTTAAATGGACCTATGGCTTCACATCATCTGGTGCTATGAGGACACAACAAAGTTTAAGTATAGGGGGTATACAGTATACACCATATTTATACTTTAGCTATATTTTGAAAAATTTTGAAAAATTTAAAACTTTTTGGATAAAGTATATTCTTTTGACCTACGTGGACAAAATTATTTTCAAGGCTTTTCTATATAATGTTACACTATTTTCAAAGAAAAATATTTTTTAAAAAATGATTTGAAAAATGAGTTTCTCTTATTTTTGAAAAATCATTTGAAAAATGTTTGGAAAATCTTAATGTGTGACATGGTGTTGAAAATCATTTTTCTTGATTCAAGGAAAGTGAGTTTAACTTTTGTTCTAACTTTAATCAAAATTCCATAAAAAAGGAAAAAATCAAAAATCCTTTAAGAGTCAAATGTGACTACTAAAATAAGTAGTCGCGTTCAGTGAGGGATTTCCTTTAGCAGAGTAGGTAGTTTAGAGGACATCGCGTAAGACTCCGTCCTCAAGCAACGGGCTCCGTCCTGTACTTACACCTATACTGGTTGAATGCAGATGCATCTACTCATTTGAGTTTAGGCAAATATTTTGTCTTTTAAAGTCTTCATAAAATTTTTTGAAAAAAAAAGGAAAAAAAGAAAACTTGGATGAAGGAGTTTAATTAAATCTCCTACATCTTTCACTTCCACACATGATTGGTGATGTTCAAGAACATTCGGTTTATGAGGTCTTGAGATTTTAGGTTAACCAGCCTTAGCCATCAGGGTCTTAGACTTAAATATCCACATTTCCTTAGTTAGCCCGATTTGCATGCTATATTGCATGCTTAGTCTCCTACCTTAAGAATATGATCAGCACTGCACGTGCACGACTGCGGTCTCGATGAGATGAGTTGACATTTCACTTGAGGGACTGGGATGAGGGATTCAAGTCTGAATTTGATCTAATGATGCTCGAGGATGGGATGAGATCATTGAAGTCTTCATGAAACCCGAGTGTCGGTATTTTTAGCCAGTATGAGAACTTGGTTTTTATGCTAATCTCTTTATATTTACCTAAGTGCCAGGTGTAAAATAAATAAAAAATTATTGATCAGTCCGCCAGCACCGTTCTCTCCTCGTGCCACGTATCACTCTTCTAGCCGCACGATCAACTTCGAGATGCCTCCATCCCAACCGCTCATACATGCTTCATCGTACACCTTTCAATCAAGGCTCTGACTCCATATCGACCATTCGCTCTCGCCTCCTATGCGCACGATGCGTGGAACCCGTTGCGCCCTTCGATCTTGCCTCCCATATCCAATCCACACCGCTCACTAGCACCCTGCTCATGGCTATTGGATCGCGAGATCCAACGGCCAAGAACCCTTCGTCAACCTCCAAACGACCCTCTCTCCCACGTCTCCCACCTCGCGCGACCTTTTCCCCCTTTTTATTTCCCCCACCTCTTACGCCATCTCCTCCACTCGCCAATCACTCCACGACGAAGCCTCATCATCCCCCTTCCTTGCGGGCACCCACTACCTCCATGAATCTCTCTCGTCTGCTCCACACGTCCCCCGCAAAACTCGTCGTCAACCACTGGGACACCCAAACTCATCCTTCGAATATGCTGCCTCCGCCCCACTTCACCTTCGTCCACCTTTACGATGGACGAGGCCCAGCACTCCTCCACCTCCCTGTGACAGGGGGAGGTGCAATTGCAGGAGCGAAGATGACATATGCCCTCGGTGAGACCCGCATGCTTTCGAGGCTGCGTCGTGGAGCTCCTCCTCTGCTCAAGCTTCTCCACCCGGCTGATGGAGTTCAACGAAGACCTGGGGATCGCACAGAACCTCAAGCACAGGCCATCTGCTCCGCCACCTTCCCAGGTTAGCTCCCTCTGTTCTACTTGCATTTTCTATGATTTTCTTGTAATTAATTAGGTTTCCTCGGTAATTGTCATCACCCATTAATCATCGCTTGAATTACATCTCTCCACCACCGTTTTCGTGCAACCTTTATATCGCCTCTTCTCCCCTCTGCAACCTCTACCATTTCGACCCATCTCTTCATTGAGCTCGCCGAAGAAGAGGACCAAGCCTCCATCCTCTTCGCTCCGCTAGGCTTCTACTTCATTCACCATGCCTTGTCTACTGTTGCTCGGAAATCGCGCTAACTATTGCTGGTTTCACAATGGCTCAATGGCCGGAGTCTCATTGGAGCGGAAATCGTGAGCTCAGCCTCCGGCGTACAGGTTTTGCCCATCTCCTCCAGGACCTCCAACAGCTCCCTTGAGCTTCCAAGATGGTTTCTGACCATCCAATTGCCTCCACGGAGTTGAACCATGATCTCTTAGAAGGCGGTGATGCTAGGGGAGTGTCACCAGAGCGCAATCAACTCTGCCGCAGGAGGTGGTGGAGTCAATGAACTCGGCATACAAGTACCATCAGATGTCAAAGATCGGATGACCAATGTTAAGCCACGTCGAGCCAACAGCAATCTTCAGCCACCGATTGATCTTCTTTGATCAGACGGTCCACAATGGCCCATGTGTCTGATCCGAGCCAATGTACTAAAGCGACTCTGACCCTGCGCTCGAGCCACATCCGAAGCCGGAGCTCCTCCTGAGCCACCATAGAAGCACTAGAGCCCTCCAAGCCTCCTCCGAGCCTCTAGTGTCAACCGAGCCTAGGCCCACGTGCTCTTCACGTGCGGTTTGGGTTAAATTACATAGAGGCCCCTCGTAATTCTTCAATTTGCAATCAGGTCCTGAAACCACGTGTTAACCACATGTTCCTGGGGTATTTTGCATCTGACCCCCTGGGTTTTTTAGTAATTGGAAATATACCCCCACACGTATGGTGAATTTACAAGTAAGGCCTCACGCTCATTTTTATTTGCATTTTAGTCATCCCATGGACCTGTTTGCTAGTTATCTTCATGTTTTCTTACATTTATGCCCCTGCTTTATTTCGTGAATATCTTGAGCATCGTATCTCTATTTGAGTTGATTTTGGTCTCGTTTTGAAGCTAATCTAATGATATTTTTAATGGCATGCTTAGATCTATACTTTAACACTGTGAATTTTAATGAATTATTTTAGTAGCAAAGTGTCTCTTATGTTCAGCTTTTCATGCCTTGTCTAATTACATTAACGAAACTGGCTTAATGATTTGAATCTGAATTCAACTACTATTTAATTTCTCAACTTTTTTCTATAATTCAGGCATATTTATTTCCTTATCACATTGCATTTCTTTCATTTGTTGCATGTTAAAAATTTAAAAAGGGGGTTTTCTCATGTTTCCATATGCATTGTTCTTGCCTTCTTGCATTCTTGATCTATGTATCATTAATTCAACACTTATTTCAAATAATAAGAGTCTAAATAATACATAAGAGGCTCGTGTCCCTGAGTTCAACCTAGGGCTTTCCCAAGTAAAAATATAAATCGACCGCTTTACCTTTAATTGCTACATTATGTCAATGCGGTTTTTTGACGCACCTGATTTTACCTGACTGCAACGAAAGTGGTTAATTCTGCATTATTAAGATGTTAAAAATGGGGTACGTCAGCAGTGCAAACCTAAGACTACGGACCACTCAAGTCGGGCCCCACCCTCACTAGAGAGTCAAACAGGTTTGACACACCACAGAAAAAGTCCAGTATCTTTACACACATGAGAACCCGATCGGGAACCACTGGAAATGATTAATTAAAAATTAATAAAATATGAACACACTCTCTCTCCAAAAATAAATTCTTTGTGTGTTCAGTCGCTTCGAGTTGTGTCGGCTTCCAAGAAAGCTGCTTCACTAGGTACCTCGCACAAAAGCAAGATGGTGGTTAGAGAAATAAGCACAAAATAATAAAATAAAATAAATAAAATAAATGTAAGAAAATAAATAGAGAAATAATTATAAGAAAAATCGAGGGTTGGACTACCCGGGGGTGGAAAACCTAAAAACTTATTTTCTAAAAATTAACCAAAAACTTAAAAACTTGTTTTCTAAAAATTAACCTAAAAATTAAACCGTGCCTCCTAGGAAACGACGCCATTTGAATAACCCTAAAAAACCCTCGTTAACTATGAGGAATTAACATTAAATTTTCGTTGTAGGCAAGCAATTTCAATTAATCAAAAACCACTTAAATAATGTGTCAATTAAGGCAAGTAGTCAATTTAATTTTTTTACTTGGGAAGTCCAAGGTCGAACTCAGGGAGGCAGTTAGTTCCATATGTTGATTTATAATCGATATAGAGGTTAGGTTTTCAAAGAAGTATTTTTTTATATTTTTTATGCAAATAATAAATGAAATACAATTATGGCAAAGTTCAGGGGCTATATTGCATGTTTCGATCAAATGTATTCCAAACTCGATGAAACTTAGCCAAGATGGGTATGAATGCAAGACTAAGCTACTGTAAGGTTTTTGGAATTATTGATTGCAAAATGAATATTGTTTGAAATAATGACTGCAAACAGTGAGATTTTAATAAATAATTATAATAAATATTAAATCCACTTATTTCTGAAAGTGAAATTATCTAAGATATATCACTAGATGATCTATTCCAGAAAAATCCTAAATCCTTAAAATGTTGAATTTAATACTTATTAAAAATTAATTAACAAAATATATAAAATGATTTTTATAAAGGAAAATGAGCATATAAGTGCAATTCCTTTTAGGCACAAGGTGAATTACAATTAATTCTACAATTCATGAATTTTTGGTAATTTAAAGCAATAGTTAATTAACTATGAATTTCTAAGCATTGAATAAGCAAAATATGCAATTTCTCATAAGAGTATTATTTATTAATTAACCACAGAGAATATAAATATCACAAGCATGCAATAATGTAAAAGATTAACTGTGGAACAAGTTGCAAATTTTTAAATAATAAAATGATGCAATAATGTAGTTCAAATAATAAGTGCAACACAGGGGTCTGTTTGCAATTACAATAATTAAATAACATAAGAAGATGCAGTAGAGGGACTAAGTTGTAATTACCTATCCCCAGAGGGGTCTTCTGTAAAATTCCAAGAGGAGCACGTTCACAACATGTACCCCCTTGGGTGGGTGGACCTGGTCGTGGAGCTGAGATTCTTCAGGGACTTCTCCGCAATTAGTCCCCCTCGCGCGTGTGAAGCATGTGAGGGAACCGGGGTCTTGAGCATGGCAGAGGGAATGGTGTAGGGTCATTTGGCATGAAGCTTGAGGAGAGTGAGCTACGGTTGACTTCCGACTAGAGCAGAGGATGGTGGCGTAGTTGCGCGTCGTGTACGTGGAGTGGTGGCAACTGCTCGCCGGGGGGCATCGTTGGCGAGGTGGGCGAAGCAGAGGGCTGACTCCTCCTCAGTCGACACACGATCGGAGGTGGTGTCGACACGAAGTGGTGAAGGCAGAGCTGCTGTAGAAGGTGGAAGTTTCGTTGGAAGATGGTGGCAAGGCATCTACTACGTAGCTGCTGGAGAGCATATCCTGTCGAGGGTGAAGGGTGGAAGAGGGAGTCATGCGGCGATGTAGTTGGTGGTCGGGGGAGGCATGCAGTGAAGAGACGACAGCTTCTCGTGGGGCTGGAGGTCGGAGAAGGCAATGCAGTGAAGTGTGAGTGGGATAATGGTTTACAGTGAAGATATCGGGGAACCATGGAGAAAACAGAGGAAACAATAAAAAGTAGAGGAAAGAAGGTGGAAGAAGAATGTCGCCTGGACTGGAGTGGCCTGAGATGCCCTCTTTGGTGTTCACCTCAAGAGGTTGGTGAAGCCTCGAACTTCGATCGATCGTGCTTGGAGGAAGATCGTTGCTAAGGTCGGAGTGTTGTCACCACCTTTGCCCTGAGTTCTCTCTCTTTTTGATATGGATCTGGCGGATGCTTGCAGAGGGAGGTGGCGAAGAGGTTAAATAGGATTTTAGGGGACGATCAGTGAGAGTATAAGGGAGGTGGTTACGGAGAGGAGATAACGACTGAGGTCGGTTAGGATAAGATAGTCAACAACGAAGGTGGCAATGCGGATGAAGAGACGGGATCTGGCACCAAATCAGGCGAGAAGAGAGGGAGGATGAAGGAAGAGCAGTGGCTGTCCGATCGGCTGAGGTCGGACGACCACAATTGTGCCATGTGGTGATTATTATTTATTATTTTATTTATTATTTTTCTAACAATAGTTTTTTGACTAATTGAATATATATAAATACAAAAAATGGGTGACACATGACAGCTCCTCCATGAGCTGTCACGTGTCACTCCTAGAAAATTCAAAAAAAAAGTAGATAAATAGAAAAGAAATAGAAAACGACCTCGGATCGAAAAATTTTCTTCACAAAAGTTTCTCTTCTCGATGAGATCTACAACTTTTATTAACAAACCAAAACAAAAATAGATAATTTGTACAAAGTGCTAGTGATATTTTTGGTGGCACTCTATTTACATAGAATACCTTGATTTCTGGGATTTGTAAATTTTTTTTCATTTTGAAAAAATATAAAAATTGAAAAAACAACGATAAAATCAAATACAAATATTTACATATTACTCTAATTTTTTCGTATTTTAATAAATAAAAAAATAAGAAAATAAAATAAAGTAAAAATTGGGAGATATTTGTACTAACTCACAAGGGACACTCAGACTAGGTCAATTTCTTTGATTTCAGTCTTATTTTGGATTTGATTTTTTATGCATTTCAATAAAAATTTCATCAAAGAATATAAATGAAAAATAAATAAAAGAAAAAGGGTTAAGTATGTACATAAAATATCAGGTAAGAAATCGCTAAAATACATAATGCGCAAAAGAGGCCCAAAATCCAACTTTCACATATGAGCTCTGATTTTTATGAAATTGGTCTTATTTTGAAGGTCTTTGAACGTATATTACTTTAAATGTGAGTAGACTAAAATCAGACACTATATGAAGAAGATATTCATGTTTTAGTCTATCTATTCTAAAATTAGGGTTTTGTCTCACAGGTCAATTATTTAAGTCAGCATATTTTTTTGTATTTTTCCTTTAATCTTGTTAGTAATATGCAGACAATGAAGATGGTTTGAGGCCAATTGGAGTTAGTTTGATTTAATTAGAAATTTATGAATTTAGGTGAAAATGTGAAGATGATTATGAATGCAATTATGTGTGTTAAAATGCAGAAATTGATTCTAAGTGCACGAATGGTAAAAATGCAGAATAAATGGTTAAATGCAACTAATTACTCGGGAATGAAGCTCTATTTTCAATTTTTAGTATGATGAATCACATATTCATCAGTACCTAAGTTGTCGCGGAAGCAATCCAACCGTCTTTTTGTTCCTTCTACGAGTCATTCCATTGGTCGGAGTCGATCAGGAGGCCGGATCGAAGCTCACCCATCCATTTGTTCTTCCCCAATATTCCTAGTAGCTTCTTTGTCGTCTGATCACACCTTATCTCTAGAATCTACAACTACTGTTGGATGCAAGAGCCCAGACCCGCCAGATCAAGCCACTAGATCTAATCTAGCTCGTTTGTTCGTGAAGCATCTTCAACCATTCTGCAGCCGACGCGTAGCAAGTGGCGCACCTCAACTGTCAGATTGCGTGTATAGGTTAATTTTTCTCGATACCCCTCCACTTTTGTATTTTTATTTTTGCCCACAAACGTTTGTCTGTAGTTCAAAATATTTTGTAATATTTGCTTTAAAGCCCCGATCCTTATTTTATTTACATTTCAGTCCAGTCCACGTCACCTCACGTGCACATACACCTGAGGGGTCTGGACATTTTGCGGAGGATCCCCTGTGGGTTTTTGTTATTATTTAGTCTAAGCATTATTAATCTAGTATTATATTTTTGGGAAAAAATGCAAATAGACTTTGTTCCTTTGTGGATACTTCAAAAATACCCCTACTAGCAAATTATTAATTGAATATTCATGGAATGCATGTATGACCGTAAACTTCGAATTTTGTTCTAGAATGCATGTTTTATTTATTTTAATTGCATCAAGGTCCCTACTAGTACATCAATTTTCATTTCTTATATTTGCGTTATTAAAAATTGCATTTTGCATCAAAAATTATAGGAAATTTATTCTAAGTCCCGTTATCCGTATTAAATCACATCCGTTTTTAGTAAGGCATTGAAATTTATTCCTATTTTAAGTATACAAAAATATTGCAATTTTATCCTATTTACATATAAAAAATATATAAATATGCATTGAAAAATTTTAAAAAATTTAGAATATCATTATTATTGTATTTTGCAACTTCATGCCAAAATCATAAAAAATTACAAACGAAAAACACTAAAAATTGAAAAACACCAAAAATCTTGTAAAAATACTTAAAAATTATGTAAAAATCCAAAATTAATCATTTCCATCTTTGTATTTTACTTATATTATATTATATTATATATTAAAAATAATTTTGGAAATTCTGAGATATTTATCTATTCTTAAATTAAAAAAATCTATCCTATGATTATTTACTACTATTTTGACATTTTTATTCAACTAAAAATAAAAAAAATAAAAAAATTATATGAAAAAAAATCCAAAAACATAGAAAAATACAAAAACATTGTATTTTGTGATTTCTGAGTATTTATAGCTATACCTATAAATATAAAATCTTATATTTCATATATGATAATATATACTTCTATTATTATTATTACTAAAAATACCCTAAATATTGAAAGCCTTAAAAAAATTAAAAAGCACTGCACCTTAAGATACTTTCCTAGTTTATATATATTATTTATATTAATATCCTATGTATCTATTCTATTATACAAATTATCTATTTATACTTATATATGTGTGTGTTTATGTATTACATACATATTAAAAGAAAAAAATAGAAAATATAGAAAGAAATAAAATTAATAAAATTGAAAATAATATCTAAATTAAATAAAAATACATAATATTTAAAAACTACAAAAAATAAAAAAATCCCTATGATACTCACAAAGACGATTGTTGATTTTTATTTTCAATTTTTATGGCTATCCCTGTTCCTCCTTTCTGGTTCGACCCCTACACTTGCATACTATACATATCATTTTGTATGGTATAATAAATTTTAGGTCATTGTACTTATTGTTTGGGCATCATTGTGGGTTAATTGTTGATGCACTTGATTGCGGATATCTGAGAGCTGAAAGAGCTGTCGACACATCGATTATCAAACCAGACTTGTCGGTACTGCAGACCCTCCAAGACCAGTAGTTAGGATCCCTCCTGGATCTTTGTGGCCATCAGTACATGAAGGTGACTTCATGACACTGGTTGATGGGGGTCGAAGGTGGCCTCGAAGACACCATCAATCATGACCGTTGAGGGGGGGAGGGCGAGATGCGGGTTCAGAAGATTTCAGGAATCAGGTGCACACCTTGGGGCTCACAGTGATTGATGCAGCGGGATGTGCCTACACTTGGCGGAATACTAGATCAAGATCGAGACTGGATAGATTTCTCCTTTCACCTGAGGGGGTGGACTTTTTCCCCCTCTCTCGGGCATGGTCGTTGCCACGTGCTCAGTCTGACCATACGCCAATCTTATGGTCTTCGGAAGAACAGAAGCGGCCCCGAACCCTTTTCAGATTCGAGCGTGCTTGGTTGTTGGAAGAGCGTTTCAAGGAGGAGGTGGTCACGATGTGGAGAAGCTGGCAGGTGGAGGGATCGGTTGTAGGACGCCTCGCGTCTAAGTTATTGTTGCTCAAAAAATTCCTGCTGGATTTCAGGCGACGGGTGAGGACGCAAAGGAGGGAGCGAAGGCAGCAGGCTCAGCAAGGAGTAGTCCGTCTTGATGGGTTGGAAGATCAAAGGGGCCTGGACCAGGACGAGGTGATGGAGCGGGCAAGGCTCCTAGAAGAACTGTTATTGGAGGACAGGAAAGAAGAAGTGGAATGGAGGCAGAGATCAAGGCAGAAGTGGCTGCGTGAGGGGGATGCGAACACAAGATTCCTTCATTCGATGGCCTCTGGTAGAAGAAGGAAGAATTTTATTCATAGCTTTCAAGTGGGCGAGGATATGGTAGTGGGTGATTCTTGCTTGGGAAGAGCTCTCAAAGATCATTTTGTGGGGATGTCAAGGAGAAGGACGCATGAGGGTTGGGGGTGGCGCGGAGCAGGGGTAAAGTCATTAACAGGGGTGCAGGCATCCGAGCTGGAGGTTACTTTTACGGAGGAGGAAGTCAAAGGCGCGGTGTGGGGGTTGAATGCAGATGGGGCACCTGGACCGGACGGTTTTCCGGTGTTCTTCTATAAGGAATTTTGGGATCTGCTAAAGGATGATGTTATGGCAATACTGAATGAGTTTAGAGATGGAAATAGAGGAATTGAGAAGGTTAACCGGGCAATGCTTTTCCTTCTTCCCAAGAAAGAGAACCCAATCCGTGTGGAGGACTACAGACCAATTGCGCTATCTAATGCAATTTATTTGATTATAGCCAAGGTTCTAGCAAATAGACTCAGACATGTGCTGGATGATGTAATCCTGCAGAATCAGACTGCTTTTATTCCGGGTAGACAGATGGCGGACGGGCTGATTATGGCATCTGAGATCTGCCTACAGTGGCGTCGTGATAATAGGAAGGGACTGGTTTGGAAAATTGACTTCGAGAAGGCCTACGACTACGTGGATTGGAACTTCTTGTGGGAGTCACTCCGAAGGCGCGGCTTCACTGACCTCTGGATATCCTAGATGAAGAGGTGTGTCACGACCTCGTCCTTTACAATTCTGGTGAATGGAAGACCAGAAGGAGGTTTTTTCCAGCCACAAAGGGGCGTTCGGCAGGGATGTCCGCTAACACCAATGCTTTTCATTTTAGTGGCGGACGCTTTGGCAGCGATGTTCAAGAGAGCAGTCGACGAAGGGTGGGTTGAGGGGTTCCGAAAAGGAGACATCTCTATTCCTTTGTTACAGTATGCAGACGACAGTATGCAGACGACACAGTCATTTTCTTGAGTGGCACAGATGATATGCACAGAAGGACGTGGCAACTAGTGGAGATCTTCAGCATCATATCGGGTCTCAAGATCAATAGAGAGAAATCTGTGGTGATCCAGTTTGGGATGGATGATGAGGAGAGCGATTCGAGGGCTGTGCTTTTGGGATGCCCGCTTGGGAAGCTACCCATCACTTACCTTGGGCTTCCTTTGGTAGCAGGTAGGCTCAGGAAAGAGGATTGGGATGTGGTCCTTAGGAGATTTGAATAGAGGCTTGCAGGCTAGAAAGCGGTCACCTTATCTAAGGGGCGGTAAGCTAATTCTGTTGAAGCATGTGTTGTCGGCGATCCCTATTTTTTTCTTTTCAACTCGGCTGATGCCGGTTGGCGTAAAGAAGAAGATTGAGGTTATGATGAGAAGATTTTTTTGGTCAGATGGGAAGCAGCAAAGACCAGGGATTCATCTTGTAGGCTGGGATGAACTAACGAGGCAGAAAAACGAAGGGGATCTTGAAATTCGGGACGTGAGTTCTATGAATAAAGCACTTTTGGCGAAATGGCTGGTGCAGATTTGGGGGAATACAGATAGATTGGCTATCCAGCTCCTACGTAACATCTACGGGGTCAACGGCTCCCTTGAAGCAGATAAAATGCGTTTTGAGTCCTCTCTTTGGAGCGGCATTCGTGATATTTTACCTCAGCTAAGGTCGAGATTGACGCCAAAGTTGGGGTCCGGGGAGGTCTTTCGATTTTGGCAAGACAACTGGACGGGGGAGGGGACGCTTTGCAATAGGTTCCCAAGACTTTTTAGTTTGGTTGCAAGCAGAGGCGAGTCCGTGGCAGAGGTCGGTGGCTCTGGTCTGTGGATACCTAGGTTCGTATATGAGCTGTCGGGGCGAAGAAGGGAGGAGTTGGGCAGAATGTTGTCTGAATTACCTTCTCCTAATTGCATATCACAGGGAAGAGATCACTTTGTTTGGGAAGGGGAAAGATTCTCAGTGAAAAAGGCTTACATAGTGTTTCGAGGGAGTGTGGAGGGGCTTGATTCGGACCTAAAACATGACATGAAGATTATCTGGGCGAGTAGGATCCCTTGTAGAGTGAAGGTCTTTCTTTGGTGCCTCAGAAAAGGTAGGATTTGGGACAAAGCTAGAAGGGGAATGCTGCTTGGGATTCCGGATGTCTAGTGTGATAGATGTGGTGCGCAAATGGAGGATGCAGATCATCTTTTTTTCAGGTGCCCGTTGTCAAAACAGGTTTGGAAGGAGGTGGGGGTGCCATGGGTTCTCCATGGTGATGCCATCGACTTCTGGAGATCGATTAGATCGGTGGGGATGAACTCGACGGACGACGTTTCTCAGCCGTTTGCTGTCCTTTGGGCCATATGGAGAGGAAGAAATGATTTAATTTTTAATAATCAGAGGTTTTATTCAGAAAATGTAGTCGCTAGTTGTCTTTTCCTCTTTCGATTCTGGTCCACAAGGTGATGTAACTCTTTATCTTCTTTTTATAATAATTACTTTCTGGCGGTGAGTCCCATCTCGGGATTTCACCCTCTTTCATCTAAAAAAAAATGACCACCTCAATCCCCTTGGGGATGGCTTGGACTCTAGGGACGTCCACGAAGAGTTGCACCCGGTAGCATCATCGCAGTCTTCAGACAGACGAGGGATGTCGTAGGACATGAGTTTTCAATTTTTTAATCAGGGTTTTGAGGATCCAACGGACAAGTGGGGGATTTCATGGCTGCTACACGCATACTCTTAAGGAGTATGCATTTTCGATGGCCCTTGCTGCCCATGAAGAAAGGGGGGAGGGATGTGTAAAAGGAGTGTGAGGAGAAGGTTGAGTAGCGGCAGAAGTTTGGGTGCTGATAGGGTGACGAAGGGTGGCGGGCTTAGGGAAGACGTTGATGAAATGGACGGAGAGCGTACCTTAGACCGAAGCGGAGGAGAGGTCAGTCATGATATAATTATTGGACGCTAATTAGATCTGCGGGAAATAGATAATAGGGAAAGAATCCAATATATATTGGTGCTGTTGTGAAATAAGTTAGTGGGGGCGTGGTGTGTAATACAACTACGTGTGTATTTTGTGGGAAACTCATGAAATTCTTCTGTAAACAAAATAAGATTTCAGCTTTTCCACACAGTCTAGACTTTGGAATCTGGGGCTTAATGATCTCCATCCCAGCGAAGTCCCAAAGTTCTATGAGCATGAGATGAAGTTTTCGTATGTCTGTGTGCTGCTCAAGTGAAAATAATAACCAAACCGCTTCTCATCACTCATATTATAAAACTTCGATGTTCCTATTTTAACATTACGTACAATTCACTGTGGAGGTTGAAGGTATACAATCTTGGAGTTTACGTCCATAAAAGAGGACAATTCCAAAATATCAAAGAACAAAAAAGTTTTCTACACATTGATAATATTGAGAAGGAAGACCCGATTTCTGATCAATTTCTGGAACAAGGACTCCAATCCGACCTCGACGTCGTTGATTGTTGTCTCCAATCCCACCAACCGATTATTGATGTTGTTCAAATTGGTCTCTTCGCTTATTTCTTTCTTGGAGATCAATGCACGAAGCAAAGCGTCTGTTCTCTCAATCTCGCTCGGGCATCCGTGTGCACCATTGTCAACCCTTCCAGATCTTCTCTTCAACGCCACGGAAACAAAACTCCAACTGTTTGAGCGTTCCGACTCGAAGAAGAAGGAGAAGATCGAGCGAATAACAATGATCGTCATTGCTCTCGCCTCCATCATCACCGACGCGATAAGCGAGGAGCCTTCAAGGGGAGGATCGAGCTCGCATCTTTGCTCCATCTGCCTAAGTGTCTTCAAAAACATGTGCGTATTTTTCCTCGCATTCTTCTTGGAGGAGATATACGCAGCAACTCTTCCTTGTAAAACACAGTCACCAATCTTTCTCGTTCGCAGCGCAGACAGCAGTCCTCCTGCATGCTCCTTCAAGGAGGAGAGAGCGT
The DNA here is from genome assembly GCA_037367405.1 of Ottelia alismoides. Lineage (NCBI taxonomy): Eukaryota > Viridiplantae > Streptophyta > Magnoliopsida > Alismatales > Hydrocharitaceae > Ottelia > Ottelia alismoides. Next base: position 157,068 of record JAZKJV010011164.1, on the reverse strand, counting down.
TTCGCGTGGAGCTGCACATGTCGAGCAGCCTCACCGAGCCGTCAAGCTCCTCGACCACCCATCTCCCGTGCTTGTTTTTCGTGAGAGCGGCCTGAGCTTGCGGCATCTTGAGAAGATTGCCGACACTTGCGTGCAGCTGCCCAAGTCCTTCCAATCCTGTACAGAGATCTGCGCCGTGTGCCGGTTTCTGTGCTGATGAAGCTGCCCATGTCTTCAACTTGTTGAGCTCCTCCTCGAACCTCTGCGCAAGAGGGTGCGATCGAGGCGGAAGGCTGCTTGAACGAGCGTGGATTGTTGATGTAGTGGAAGCCATTCGAGAGAAAGAGAAGATGCTTTGATTTGTTTGTGCTTAATTATGTTGGGGGTGTTCAATCTATCCAATATATAGCAGTTGATCTTAGGCAATTGTGGATGGGAACAAGAAGGCGACAGGAGGAATCAGACCCAGTGCAATGTTGATGTCCATCGTGTGGCAGTTGTTATAGATCTTGCAGCATTCATCTAATGGGCTATGATGATCTGTGTCTCTGCACCTACCAGACATCAGCCAACAAGATCTTCACCACACGTGAAATTTAATTTGAGTGCTGCCGGAACTCAAACAATATATTAGCCGATTTATCATGTCAGAAAATTATATATTCAACAGTGAGAAATTAAGGGAAGCGATGGGCAAACTGCAGTGATAACTGGAAGCACATGGAGCATAGATCCAATCTCTGACCATAGGCCGACAAGAAGATCATAATTTTCGAATGATTTGGAAAGACTTAAATTTATTATTATATCTTCCAACATGCAAAACGATGAAATACTTGAACGATCTGGAGGCTTCCAACGTGCGATCGCAGCACAAAGTGTACACTGTGCACAATTCACTCGTAAATAATTAACCTAATATATAGTTTTTGAAAGAATTCGATTAGTATTCAATACACATAAATGTTGCTAGTGCGTACCCCTGCACTGCATGGTTAGAAATGATCATTGGCATCAGCGACAACTAAACGGGTTAGTGTTTATTCCTGTGATGCTGAGTGCATTATGATAATTTACATGGAGTTTAGGAGAAAGCAAATATAAGTGCTTAGTAATAAGCTATTACTATGGAAGCGGTCGTAATAGTAAAATCCAATTTGCTATGGGAGGATGATAAAACCATATGTACCAGACAGCAGCTCAATGAACACGAAAACTTATGCAATCATCTCATAACTGTAACCAATGTGAAGTTTTTTTGGGTGCTTGCCTCTACGGTACTGCACCCTTTTTTCCTTTCAAAAAAAACTGTAACCAATGTGTTCGAGATCATGCATAAGGATGCGCAAGGCAACATACTAATATGCTAAATGAAACAATTTAATGTAGGAAATACCATGAACAAATTTAGTAGAAAAAAGTCATGATTAACGAAAACTACATGGCGATAATATCTAATGTAAAAAGGTAACTCCGCGCCTCCTTCTCCCATCCTCCATAGCTTCCTTCTTCCCTCCCCCCACCTCACCGCCCCTCCGCCAAAATCTCTACCCCTCCTTTCTTATACATCTCCACACCTATTTTGCAAAATCCACTTTGTCTTTCAAACCACCTACGGATATAGGGTGCAAAGGTCTGGAACCAAATTTTAAACACCACCCACCGCCCCTTGGCGATCACCAACCATCCCAAAAAGCAGAGAAACCATGTGACATTCCACTCAGAAAAGAAACAGCAAATTCAACGGTTGTGGGAACCGCTCAATATTGATCGAGTGGTTCACACGATTTTGCACTTTTTGTGGACTCGTATCGTGCAAAATTGTGTGAACCGCTCGATCAATATCGAATGATTCCTACGGTTACAGCAGGCACAACACCACAACAGAGGATCCTCCCTTCCAAGCCCAACACAGCCTCGAACCCACTCCCCACAAACACTTTCCACCTTGGAGTGTGGATCGTCTGCTGTAGAGGACCCCTACTGTAGCACAGGGGATTCGTAGGATAGAGAATGGATGCCCCTAATAAGGGGCTCACTATCCCCGACCGCCTATCAGTGGGCATCCATTCCCCATTCGACGATCTCCTGCGCTACAACAAGGGTCCTTTACAGCAGACGATCTACCCCCTCCACCTTGACCCTTGGAAAGAAATCCTTGCCACGTTCCAAAGGTACGCAAAACCTTTCTGGCACCCATATCACCCCTTAACTTAGTCTGGCCAAAAACCGGATTCAACCTCAAACCCACTATCGCCCAAACTGATTGATATTCACCTAAAGAATATCCAACGACCTTAGGTCTCATGAGGGATATTGTATCACCAGTCACCACTCTCGCTCTAAGACAAATAAATCAAATCAAGCCACACTCGAAACACGAGCCAAGGGCTTCGGCACAACCACACACCCCTTGCGTATCTCTACTAAGGGCAGAACCTCCCAACCTTCCACTACCGAGCAACGACCATCCCCGCCTGCCTCTCGTGATCCAAACTTCCACACAGATATCATCGTATCCCCCATTTGGCGAGTGGAAGTGTGCATCGATTCCATCATCCAAAGCGACAACTACTCCGTTGTGTCATGGCAGAGTTCTCCAAAGAAATACCTTCACTCAATTAGGTAAAGGCAACACTAACCGACGAAATCAGGAAGGACACTTTCCAATTCTTCGAGAAGATCAGTAAGCAGCAAATAATCACCGAATTCGCCCATGAGCAGATAGCACTACAATGTGCGAAAATGATACCACCGTTTGGTTCTACCACTAGTCCCCTCCTTTGGGGCAAAACATATTGAGAAACCAACCCCTACTAGATCGCTGTCCTCGGACCACCACTGCTAACCATGCATACTCAACAACCTCGTCTGCAACTTCGGCAAACTGCTGGCGTACAAGGTCCATCTCCTCTCTGAAGACTGCGATGACGCCTCCGTGGTGAAACTGCTTGTTTATATCCCCCAAGTTCAAGCCATCCCTCGGGGTTGTAAAGTCATTACCACTGATGGGGTGTTAAGCCAACTTCCACTCGATGCAACACTTCCCTGAGGTGGTCTTTACACACTATCATAGCCCCTACTCCGAGAATACCATCTCCTATTTCATGCTATCCAAAGTTTTAGCGGTTGATGCAGCATCCCATTAGCGAGTCAGACAACCAATAACCTCCTCCGATCTTTTGAGGAAAGGGCCCATGAGAAATATTACCTCGAGCGAGCACGGACGACAAAAACACTCATGGTATAAGAGAGACTCTTAACCACCTTCTCACAAAGCGATACACATTAACACATGGATATCAACCTACTATCTTGGAACATTCAAGGTTTTGGTGGACATTGGAAGACCGCGGTGATAAAAAACCTGCCTTCAAAATTCAAACTAAACATGTTTGCTATTCAGGAAGAAAGATCGCATGAGGTTTTCCAAAGGCACCAATTCTCCTCTTTGGATCACCTATATTGGTATGCAAACACGAGCTATAAATTATGGAGCATCATTTCGGTTTCGGACCCCATGACTTTCGAATGCTTTAACCTCATTGATGGTGAATATTAAACCAGATTTGAGTTACTACACATTCAGAGTATCAATAAATTACACTTTATAAATATTTATGGCCCCCCACATGCGATAGACAAAGACATTTTCTTGGATCAGCTAAGAGATTTATTATACTCTTAAGATCTCGGCATCTTCACAGGAGACTTTAACATCTTTCACTATCCCAGTGAATCCTGTTCTCGGTGCCCTCCCATGTCAATTTCACGAAAAATCTTTGTTTGGATCCACACTCCCGAGCTTCTTGACCTAAAAGATCCTAGTTCTTCCTACACTTGGATTGATACCACTCGAGACAGGTGGGATACACTGGATAGAGTCCTAATCTCTCCACCTCTCCTAGAATATCTTCGATTACAAAATTTCAAGCACTCTCCAAGACCTTCTCTGACCATAAACCACTAATCTCTAGCCGATCCTCCCATAAACCTATAAGACCATCCCTCAAAATGGAAACCTTTTGGTTCTCCAAACCTATATTCGCCACCATCGTAGAATCATCCTGGTAAGCCTCATCTAAAACCTCAAATCCTTTTCAAGCCTAGCATCTCAAAATTAGATGCCTAAGAAGGATATTATTGATTGAAAAAGTTCAAATACATCCCCTTTTGCGGACACCTCCTACAAACTACTAGCCTTAACTCTAACCCCTTATCCTTTGAAGACACCTCAAACCTTTTGTATCTTCATAAAGAACTTGAGAGCATCCATGACAATAAGTTCCTTCGCCTTAACCAATGCTCTAAAGTCTGTCGGCTTTGTGTGTGAGAGAGAGAGACTGTAATACTAAACTCCTCCACTCTGGCCTCTGCCAGGCGCAACAGAAACATGATCCTAGCACTCAAAGACAACCAAGGAACCCTACATTCCGATAATGAGAGGATCACACGTACGACGATTGCATACTATAAAAAACTTTACTCTATCCCAGAACAGAACCCTCGCCTCTCATTTGACCTCCACCTATCATTGGTACGCAAACTTTCAGACCCAATGACCTAACCACCCCAATCTTTGAACAAGAGGTCTTCAACATGATCAAAACCCTAAAATACTTAAAAGCTCTCGGACATGATGGTTGCATAAAAGAATTCTTCAAAAGATTTTGGACCACTATCTACTCCGAGTTTATGAGTATAATGAACCATTGTTTTAGCGATGACTTCTCACCGTATGTACTAAAGTTCGTCAACAACTCAGTCATTACCCTGATTCTTAAGAAAGGAGACCCAAGCAACATTAATAACTACAAACTGATTAGCCTCGTAAACATTCCCATTTGCATCATATCTAAAATACTTGTAAACTAATGGAAGCCTAAATTAGCAACTCTAATCCCGTCATCCCAATGTGCCTTCCTAAAAGGAAGAGGTGCCTCTAATGCATTCATCATTACCTCTGAGATCCTAACGCATTAGAGTCTTACTAAAACAAAAGCCATTGTCCTCAAAATCGACATCTGCAAAACCTTTGACCCGCTAAAGTGGAGTGCAATGTTCAAATCTCTTGCACTTTCAAGATGCCCATAGATGTTCGTTCATTGGGTACAATTGATGTTACATGCCATCTCACTTAAGATCACCAACTTTACCTTGGGCTTCTTTAAACCTACTTGTGGGGTATGATAAGGGGATCCACTCTCTTCCCTCTTACTCGTCAATACTATGAACATTCTTGAGGGGATACTCCGGAACCTAGAAAAGAATGACTTGATTGAGGGCTTCCACATACAGGGGGAGCATCATTGCATAACTGACATCTTGTTTACCAATGACATCATCCTATTCATCAAATCTTCATCTAAAGCCCGTAATTGTCTAAACATTTCCCTCAAAATCTTCTTTGAGATCACCAACAAGTACATAAACGATGACAAATCTACAATCCACTGCCTTAACCTTACCAACAACAAAAGGAAATTCACGGCTAGACTCTTTAACTGGTCAAACGACAACTTCCCTATGAACTATCTGGAGGTCCCTCTATCACCAAACCCAATGAAGCGTATAGATTAGTTACCCATCATCAAAAATATCGAAAAAAAACTCCTTGAATGTAAATATAGGATTCTCACACTACCATTCATAATCTCCCTACTAAATGCTTCCCTCACCCCACAACTAAACAACACACTTTCCTCCCTCCGGCTGCCTAAATGGGTTCTAGGTAACATCGACAAAATTAGAGGGTGTTTTCTATGAAATGGTTGCGATGAAGATAAAAATAGACACCATGCCCAACGGGAAACCATTTACACACTGATGAATCTACATTTCATCATCTTTATTCTATCATTTTGGCCTTAAAAACCCTAGTAAATGCGTGTAAATAGAGCTAATTCATGCATTTTAGCATTCATGCATATGTGTGTAAATATTGTATAAAATGTTGTTTTTAAAGACGAAATTATAGAATAAAGAAAAGAAAAGAAAAAGAATAAAATATTGTAAATACTTTATGACCCGAAACCCCGAGACCTAGGCATCTTGATGAATAGGTCGACAAGGAATAAAGTAGGGGGAGATAAGGGCCAAATACCTATACTTTTTAATTCATTCTTTATTCATTTTGGGACCTATTTTTGGTTCCACTTTCTATACCTCAAATAAAAAAACTTTGTACATGAATGTTATAGATAAATTTATATAGAAAAATACAAAATTGATTCACTGAAAAATAATATACAGATAAAAAGTAATGGTCTGAATAAAAATCCAGAATCCCGACTTCCCATACCCGTATCTTACAAATGAAAACTCCAAATGTAGCAAACTCCTTGAATGGTCTCGATCTTTGTGCCCTATTCACCACCATTCAAAAACGCCCTCTCTTCCTCCTTGAGCTTTCGAACCACTTTTGACCCATCTTAGGTGTCTCTTTTGGAGCTCCGGATGAAGGCAGTGACAGAGCTATTCTCCAGCTCCGTCGAGGCGTCCTAAGAAGTGGGCGGAGGTGTGTTCCACCACCATCGGTGGGCCGCCGTCGTCGAGGTACCCATCTCCTAGCTTTGGCCAGTAAGGAAATATCAGAGAGTATACATCTTCAGGGATTTCGAAGGTTGGGAGGAAGCCCAGGTGCAGCGCGTCGCCGGACCTCCTCTGGTGGCGCTTGGCCATTTTGCGGGGCTTCTCCGTTGAGGAATCACAGCGGGAGCAAGCAGGAACCGTCAGAAGGCTCCCAGGTGTCCAGAGGGGAGAGCTGCACTCGAATCAAACTCGCCAAAGGGGCGAGTTCATCGTGTTCTTCCGGGCATCTCCAGGGTCGTCGATCTTGGCCACGTTCTTCATGGAGCACAGGTGGCGTCGGATTGAGTGCACCAGCGCCGTCCGATCGTCACGCGCGTTTTAATATGGGCCGTTTGCACGCGAAGGGGTATCGGCCTGTAGATTCGCGACACGTGTTTAAGTGACAAACCATACGTCGTCCGATCCGCCCCTCTACTGGGTATTTTGCAAAACCAACCCAGTGTTTTTTTTTGTATTTTAGATTAGGACCAGAATCTTTCATCTGCCTTTATTTACATTTTGTAAACTTTGCATAATAGCCCCGACCTTTTGGAATATCACATATTCGTCCTCCCCAGGCACATGCATCGCACGCGCGTGGGTGGTCTTTTGCAGGAAAGGGCTCGAAAAATTTTAATATGCATGTTCAGTCCACTAATATTTTAATGCAGGTGTATGTTTTTGGATAATTTTCAATTAAGCCCTCGACATTTTTGATATTTGCGAGTTTACCCCCGACAGACGCGTGTTTAGCACGTGCTTTGAGGGATTTTTGTACTTATACCCTCACGACTTTGAGCATTTCTTTCTAGTCCAATAAAGTTTCTCTTTAGTTATAATTTTTTTGCGGACAAATTACATCTTGGACCCTGAATTGTTTACTATTTCCAATTATACCCCTGGCCGTGTGGTAGTTTCTTTTTGCTTCTAGTAATTTTTGCATGCATCTATAAAAACCCAAAAAATACCCAAAAATCAATTTAGATCTCTGTTGCATAGTAGTTTATCATCAAATTTTTATTTTGCATATTTATTGCATTTTATTATTTATTAAAAATAAAAAATAGCCATTTTCAGCAATGTTTGCATTATAAAATCCATAAGAAATATATAAACACTCCAGAAAAACCCCAAAAAAATATATTTTGTTTCTTGTAGTGTGTTTTAACTTCAATCCAAAATTCACTAAAAATTACAAACCAAAACTCCTAAAAATTACAAAACACCAAAAACCTCCCAAAAAATATTAAAAATCCATAAAAAATCGTAAAAATACAAACTTTGTCGCTGAATTTTCTTGACTTTATTATCTTTAAGTGAAAATTAAATTGGAGAATTTTTGCTACTGTTTTCTATTTTATTTCTCCATTTTAGTTTCAGTCCTTGATTTTCTCCACTGTTTGCCTTATTTTGACATTTAAAAATACCAAAAATATTCTGAAAATTCCCCAAAAATCACAAAAATAGTAAAAAATCATAAAAATACCAAAAAGATTTAATTTCTGAATTTTTGACTATTTTTGCATATTTTTATAAATAGTCTATCACCCTTTTATTACATAGTTTACATATTCCAATATTGAAAAAAAGAAAAAAAATATAATTTATAAAAAATAAAAATCAGAAAATTAAAAATCAAAACACAAAAATACAAAATTAAAGATAAAAAAATATAAAATTAAAAACCCACAAAAAAATAGCACACATAGACAATTGATCACTACTTGTGCACTTTGCCCCGATCTATCCTGTCTGCTCCCTGTGTTCGACCTCTACACATACTTGCACCTATACACATCTTTGTTGTAGAGTTATAATAAATTTTAACTCCGCACATTTACTTTCATTGCTTGATTTATCTGTTGCGGGTTAATTGTTGTTTTAATCAGGATTTTTGAGCGGTCATCGCATCGACTGCGGTTTCGCCTTGTGAAACCGTACGACCCTCTATTTTCTCGGTTAAACACACACCAAGATCAAATGATGGAGGAGAGTTCAAAACCTTGATTTAGTTTATTAGGCCATGTTGTCCAAATCTTGGCTCAAAATTCAAGAGAACCATGACTCACTCCTCTCCAAGCTAATACGTGGTTGTTATCACAAAGATTAGCTGATGAATCTCCATTTCATCACACATATTCTTTCACGTTGGCCTTAAATACCTAGTTATATGCATGTATATAGCATAAATTTGGACAAAATAACAGTCAATTATTAATCTATAAATATTGTATAAAATACTATATTTAATACCAAAATAAAAGAATAAAGAAAAGAAAAAGAAGGAAGTGTCAAAGACATTGAGTAACCATAAACCCCGAGACCCGGTCATCATGATGACTCAATCGACAAAGAATCCTAATTTTAATGACCCAATAATTGCATTTTAGGACCTATTTGATTTTATTATTTTTACATCTCAAATCAATAAACTTTGAAATTAAAGTTGTACATAAAAATACAAAGAAAAATACAAAATTTATTTCATTCGAAAATAATGCACAGTGTGCCCGGGATACACACAATAAAAAAGCCGCAAAGAAAACTTCACTGACATGTATCTTCTCCATACGAGCTTAAAGTTTACCAAATAACCTTTGTTCATAAAAATAAACTACCTATTTAATGAAGGTGGTTTCATTCAATTTGGAGTTAAGATGCAAAATTTGGCTTTTGGACCCTCATTGTGCAATATACCTATATAGAATAATCATTTTATTTATCCTTTATACTTTTCAGTTTCTTTTATTTTGTATATTTGTAAATAGTATTTAAAATACATGTACATAATTAAAATAACTAAAAACCTTCAAAATAAAATAAATAGTATACTTTAATATATATGAAAATAATACCTATATTATAATATATATTACATATATCTATTTATTTAAGTATATAAATAACTTTAATAAAAATATATATATACATATGTATTTAAATAAGTTGTAAATATATAAATTATGTATATAAAATAATAAAATACACAATAAAAATAAAAATAAATTCTGCAAAACTAATGTCGTTTCCAATAAAGGAGAGATGCTATGACTTCCACAAATATGTGCATGCGTGCATGCAGACATGCGGATATGTTTTATAATTGTCTCTAACGTGCAAGCTTAATTCTGCAAATTTCTTTATATATTATGATTAATGTACACATTATATTATTTTTAAAACAGTGAGTTTTATATTCACCTACAATATTTTGAAATACATGCCTTTTCATTTATGAATCATTATTGAAGAAAATCAACTATGTTTAGTCATTGAGTTGCTGTAGTATATTTATTTGTAAAATTAGCAATTTTAATTTCTATCTTTATACTTGCTAAGTTTATATTAAAGGTTAAGTTATTCATCTAGAAGTTATAATTTCTATAGTAATTCTTACTATTTTCATTGGGTAAATATAATTTTCTACAAATAGTATCTCTTTCAATTGATTTGTGAGAAGATAAAGAAGTATTTATTATAATGTTGAATCAAGTAGATTTTCATATCATTTTCTATCCAAGAATTTTTGTATTTTGACTTTTGATTGTAGCTATTTGGTTCATAAATATATGATTTAATTTTGATTTAATTTTTAAAGTTTAGTGCAAGCTTGGTTGAAATCTTATGCGTTTTCATTTATAAATTTAGTATGCAAAGTGGTAATAGAATGAAATTTAACTTTTATGTCATCATGTTTGTTAAAATGCTCTATTTTTCTTTATGCTTTAAAGAATTAAAGTTTCTTTGTGGTCAAGAAAGAAATTTTAACTTTTACGTAATTATAGGAATCATTACAACAATGTCACATGTTAATTGGATTATAATTTTGACAATATAAAAGTGCTCATAATACATATTGTGGTCGATATATAAGTTAAAAATTTTTCTACTTAAGTTCTAGACATCATGGTAATTTTTGAATATCTGGAATTAGAAAATAATTCTACAAATAAGTTTATGTGTAATATAAAAATTTGGCATAATGTTATTCTTATATATGTATTATCTGACATTTTTTTAATAAAATATGCAAATTTCACTTTTGAAGTTCAAACTTCATAGTAAACGTATAAAACATTCAGGACGAACTTTAGAATTGTATATATGAAAATGTGTTGATGAGCATGTAAAATTTTCAATAATAATAATAAAGTATATCAAAAGTAAGTTTTCAAGCACACCTTCTTACGTTTGTAGTTCATAATGTTTATGTCTACTTTGATTGTCTGATGTTAACTTTTCTTCAATAATAAACAGTACTAATTTTGTTTCTCTGTTTTAATTCTATTTGTGTTTTTACATAATAATAATAAGCAAAAAAACATTTTACAAATGATAATATCTCATAAGATTTTCATGATTTAAATTTTATTGATCTATTATTTTCTGAATAAATAACTAATATTGATTTTTATTTAGTTGTAAAATTTTTATTAGTTTAATTTGATTTTGTTTATTTACACAAGATTTAACATACATTTTAATGTCGAATATGAGTATAAACGTTTAGCATACTAATTTGCTATTACTCAAAATAATTTAAAATTATAAAAAGGATACTTTGTTCCTTTTTATTATTTTGAAATTAGTAGAATTTTATAGAATACTTTGGAATTAACAAAATACTAAAAAAAGTTCCATTTAAAAAAGGTGCAGCGAAGAGCGCGTAAAAAAAACTAGTTACCACGATATCTGGAATCCATTCATCTTTGAAGATCGAAATCTATGGAGCTTTATAAATTATTCTTGGAAGAGTTGGACAACTTAGATTTTGATCTTAAAGATGAAGGGGCTATAAATATTGGATTAATATAAATTTTGTTTGGCTAATAGTATAATAGGTATACATCCTATCTATGTGGTTGAATATATTATCTAGATATTTAAAAAGCAGAGAGGTCTTTTTTTCCAAAGCCCTCCAAATAATAGAGACCATTGGATAATTATAAGGAATTATATAGGGTGATGTGAATGACGATTCACAGGTCATAAAATATAGATCAGACGTGTACCCCATGTCTTGTTTCTCCTTGATTGTTGCAGAGTTCCCATCCCTTTTGCTCTGTGATCGAACATGATAATCCAAATCCATGCGGTCTTCGACAGGATGCTATAATTATACGAATTTGTGCAGGGGAAGGGAGTAGCAGTTGGCGCTGTTCTTCGTGCATATAGGTATGGCTGCTGCAGCAGAAGATGCTGCCAAATCTGCATGGAACACTGGAAACCCACAACACCATGTTATAATGTAAGGTAGACGCCTAGACTGCAACAGACAGGACGTCCATACTGTATAGACTGCAACGAACGGGATAATTGACATCAACATCATATATAGCTTCATCACTTGCAGAACCATATGTGGGCTGCTAACATCAGAGCAAGATTTGGAATCTTTGATCCAGCAAGATTGCAGCACTCGATCTTTAATTATGCGCACGGGCACAGTCGTTGGGGCCTTCGTAATATATAAGCTCATGTCTTGCGTTGTCCAGTAGGTGTAGAGGCATCCTCCACGGACAGCATTACTTGTTAATTGAAGATATGCTGCATGATTTGAACAGAGACGACTGCCACATGCAACTGGTGATGGATCTAAATCAAGCCCACTGGAGTTTGATTCCTGCTGTCCCCCTTCAGCTCTATCGTCTGCTATATATCTATGATGGCATCTCAGCAGCTCCTTCACACTCTCATCCTTCCAATTCTCCAGACCTTGAAATGGCCGGCTCTTTCCACAACCGTTCCAATAGCCTTCCCACTCCATCGCACCCTCTCGTGCAGAGGTTCGAGGAGAAGCTCTGTAATCTCAAGACACGGGCATCTACATCCAGCTTTGATGTGGGTGCCGGGCTGAAGGGCCTGGTGGAGCTGCACGCCTGTCTGTACGATCTTCTCGAGATGCCGCAGGCTCAGGCTGCTCTCCTGCAAAACAAGCACGGCAGATGGGTGGCCGAAGAGCTCGACGGGTCGGTGGTGTTGCTCGACATCTGCAGCTCTACGAGGGACGCTCTGTGCTCCATGAATGAGAACGTGCGAGAGCTGCGGTCAGCTCTGCGAACGCGGAACGTTGGAGACATCGCTTTGCGAGGAAGAGTGGGGGCATACATCTCCTCAAGGAAGAGTGCCAAGAAAGAGATGCACGCGTTCTTGAAGGTTCTGAAGCAGATGGAGGAAAGATGCCATCTCTATCCTTTCTTTGAGGGCTCCCGTGATGACTCCTCTGCTGTCGTCTCCGCAATGAAGGAAGCGAGAGCAACGACCATCGCCATCTACCGCTCGATCTTGTCTTTCTTCTTCTCGAGTAGTCAAAGCTCAAATGGTTGGAGTCTCCTCTCGAAGGCATTGATGAAAAGGTCAAGATCAAGAGTGACATGTGAAGCGGACGACGAATGCTCAAGTGAGATTGAATGTCTGGACGCCCTGCTCCATGCCTTGACCAAGAAGGAACTGCGGAAGCATGCGGATGTGCATGACTTGAAGAAGCGGCTGTTGGGATTGGAGGCTACAATTGATAGCGCGGAGATGAAAATGGAGTCCTTGTTCCGAAGATTAATTAGGAATAGGGTCTCCATTCTCAACATCCTCAGCCTGTAAAAAAATGATGAGCAATATCATGGATTGTTGCAAGTTAATTATCCCCATTTCTGTATATATTTTATACAACTGTATTCTTTCCTGGATAGTTTTTCCATTCCAATACGTCAGGAAAATGGAGGGATCCACTTCTTCTACTCTGCACTTGCAAATTTTCATATTTGTCGTCGTTTATGTTGCTCAACGAAGGCCAAAACTGTGAATGTCCATGAAAACGCTGCTGGATTTTCAGAAATAACAAAGAGAAATCATTTGCCATCACGTTAGCTTTGACAAGATAAGTCTAAAAGTAGAATCGAAGATGTAGCATATTGTGACATCTTCAAGTATGTATGGAGTTCACTCGTTGTTCAAAAGATGAAGCCGTGGATCTCGGGTTTAAAAAATCAGATCGGATCGGTCTAACAAGGAACCGGGTCCAATCCAATATGTTTGGTCAGTTCTATAAAGAAGAAAAAGAAAAGTCGGGTTCGATTTGTTTGCCAGACCAGTTGAACCGGACTGGATCGATCGGAATTGAACCAATTTGATGGGTTCCACTTAGAACTTTAAAATATATGAAAAAAATGAAAATAGTGGTGGATTTAGTGTCGCGGGAATGAATTTGGATAGTGATACATGTGTTATTATATTCCTATCTATTTTTAAATATGAATATAACATATAACGGACAAAGACAAAAACTATATTATCATATTCTTAAAAAACATTTAATTATTAAAAAATGGATATAAATGTAAAACATATACCATGCATATGAATAATATTAGAAATACTCTATAAATTAGCTTAAATATCGATGTATTAGATGTAATACACATGATAAGAATATAACAAGTGTGCTCATATTATAGTAATTACACCAAATATGGTGAAAGAATATATAAATTTGTATTATATATATTTAAAAAAAAAAATATAACTATGTTTATATATGAAAAAGGACACGTATACAGATATTTGTAGATTTCAAAGTGATATCCGTATTGTATTCGGTTTAAAACGGATGAGGATATGGATATGGTGGCAGATCGGATATAAATATATCCATATTTATTTGCATTCCTAAGAGGATGCCTCCACTCCAGCATCACTCGATGGGTGTGTTACAAAACTCCAAATGACTTGAAATTTTAATAACAGTATTTTACAATATGAATCAAGATCAACCGCTTTGAATTATAATTTAATTTTAGAATATCTACTTTATAGCCATAGGAACATACACTTGTGTGTGCCGATGGGCACATGTTCTTATATATATTATGAGAAAAGGGAGCCCACTTCATGAAGTTGGTAACCTTACCTACTCCATGCCCATTTTTCGTTTTTTTATTTTTATTTTTGAAAAATACCACCTTGTATTTTCTCGCTATATCTCTCTAATATAACATTCCAATTTTGTCAGAAACAGAGACTCTACCTTTCATCTATAACATGTATTTTTAATTGTCTTAGAATTGTTGTAATCGACTTGTTTTGGATAAAGAGCATATAAGTCTCTGTTTCTGGCAAAATTAAAATGACATATTATAGGAATATAGTTATGAAAGTACATAGTGGTATTTTCCAAAAAAATAAAAAAAGTGCCGAAAAATAGGCATAAAGTAGGTAAGGTTACCTACTTCATTAAGTAGGCTCCTTCCACCCCCTCCCCCCCCCTCTCTCTATATATATATATAGGGTTGATCTTGTGGGAGCCAAAATGTATGAGAGTATGAGAGTAGTGAATTCGGACTAATAGATTCTGTAGTTCTCTCTCCTCCTGCATTCAATCAGGAGAGAGATGACAGAATCTAGTGATCCATAATCATTGCTCTCTTGTTTTCACAGATTTTAGTTCTCATGTGATCAACTATATATATATATTAAAAAATGGGGTTGCCCCTGCATCATTTTTCTGTATTTTTTTAAAAATCATCTCAGGGGTTTTTCTGTACGAAGAGGATCGTTTTCTATATTCATATAGTGCAAGAGCACCATCCTGCAACGAAATCTACCCTTCTCATGACTATCAAAAAACATGAAATCAAGCTATGTATCTATTAAGCCCGCCTCACTCAGCTTGATGCCTCCGCCGTACTACCCAACCTTCCGGATCTAGACCCACTCTGCACCCGATGGCAAACTATGCTTTGTTTGTCTGCCTTTAAGTTAGATAATCTAGTTCTGACCGTAATGGTTATGCGACTACCTTCATGCCCACCTCCACCAGCTCTTCCCCACGTCCCACGGACCCTCTCCCTTCTCTTTCTCATAGCCCCGCAATAGAGAGAGATAGAGAGTGACAGCTCCAGGGTTAGGGTCCAAGTTTCTAGATTGTTGAGGCAGCTTTCTGGCTTGACTTAAAGAGGGTGACGGGCTCTTTCCCTTTCCATTGGCGAGGGGCATGTGTGCGATGACTTCACTATATATTCTATATATTCAGTGGGGAAAGCGAGGACTGCTAGTTCTTTGATTAGAGAGGGTACTTCAATCTATACCTTTTGAAATGCAATTCCTTTTTGATTTTTCTTTAGATTAGATAATATATCATGAAAGGGAAAAAGGATTCAAGTCAATTCCTTTGGATTTTCCTCTGTTTTCCTCCTTTGCATGTAGAAAAGGAATAAATAATCAAATCCAATTACGAGAAGCCTCATAAAGTTCTTCTTTTGGAGTTCAACTCCCATTTGTCCATATTTCGAGAATAAGGATCTCTTGTTTTTCATTGCCATTCCCATAGGAATCAAGACTATGATTCACATTTCGAACATGCATGGATACATCATCTATAGGATCACTTCCATCTTGAGAGTGATTTATGGATTTGATACGATATCCACGATCTCTCTTCATTTGTAATTCAATATGCAACTCAACGGGTTCTTAAGTCTAGCTATATGTTTTATAGTGTCAATTATTTCCAGAGACGACGGTGAGATGATATCTTGAGCAGTTACGTGTTTTGGACCTTTGATGCAAATGAATGCATCTCGAACACCATATAAATTACTTCTCAATACAATTTCTTTCAAATTCATTCCAAATTCATGTACAGATTCTTCCCGGTATCATCGAATATTCATGTGGTACCTTCTCCTATTTTGCATGTGTGTTACACGTACCCTCTATTTGTCCAAGTCAAACCCTTCGCATGGCAATACCTATTGTATCGGCTTGGCCTTTCAAAAGTGGGGACAGAATGAAACATCCATAATAAAGACGTTTATTGTCTCCTCTTGATTCAACACACTTCCACTAGAGTGTTCGAGTGGATCCTGCTACTTCCTCTCTTTTTTTGAAAATTATAACATATATATTCATCTATATATCCCTCCAATATGTCACTCAAATTTCGTCAGAAATAGAGACTCCTATGCCCTCCATCTAAGATGGGTAATTTTAACTAGATGGAGGGCATATGAGTCTCTGTTTCTGACAAAATTTGAATGACATATTGGAGGGATATATGAAGGATATGGGAGAATCCTTAAGCATAGAACAGAAGTGTGAGAATCACATCATATTAGATCAGGATCGACTTGTCGCACTAGTTACTTGGTGCAACAGAGCTTAAAAAATTTTAAACGATGAAACCACATGATCCAAGAACATTTCTCAGATCGTTTCATCTAAACCACATACTAGATAAAGGAATACCTCTTATAGCGTGGTTGTGATCGAGTCTCTAAACAAAAAGACCTCCTGTCTCAAGTCCGATCTGTAAGAGGAGATGATTGCGAGCGCGGAGATGAGTCGCATGCTTCTCGCAATCCAAGTTGTTGATCCAAACAATGAATCTCCTGATCTCATCTCACAAGATAAAACATCTTCTTCACAAGCTAGGTGCACCGAAGGAGACCGAGATTCACAAGTAGTCGAGGCAGCAACACAACAATGATGAAAGGCGATGATAGTGACTTTCTCTTAAGGGTTAGAGTAGACGACCACTCAAGGTAGAGAGAGAGAGGATGGTGTGAGAATGAGAGAGAGAGAGAGCAATTGTTGATGTAACTTGAAGAGCAAGGGATGTCTCTTCTTATATAGTATTTTGGGAGCCCATGGATCTCAATTCATGGACAACACAAAATCGATGGATGCGATTGATTTGTGTTTCTTTCAATGGTCATGATCTTATTGTAAAAACACAACACGGTTAATTAAATTAAATTAAATATATATTGAATAATCAATATAAATATTTCAAATTAAATCAATTATCATTGGAGATAAAACTTTTTGGCCATTTGCAAAAGAAGTTGACTGATGCACTGGTTAGGAGATGAAACTTTTTGGATGTTGAGTCAGTTAAGCGAGGGTGAGAAAGGCCCAAGAAATGTTAGAATGAGACATACAAAGGGATCTTACTTTTCTAGATCTAAGCCCGATATTGACCCAAAATAGATCTGTATGGAGGCAAAGAATCTATGTAGTCAATCCTACTTAATGTCGGAAAAGGCTTTGTTGTTGTTTGTTACTATTTGCATATACATTTTCATAAGAACTAAAATCCCCTTATTTTCATGTATGCATGCTAATTTAGAAAATGTACAAAAATGCATTTCATGTATCATTTAATATACCCTATTTAGGAAAAACACTACTAATCCAAATATCCATTCTTTGTTATTTATAGAAAAATAGGAAATTATATTATGCATAAATAACCTTGATTTGATACCCATATTTTTATTTCTCATAAAATTCATTTCAAAAATTTCCAGTTAGTATAATATATATTTTTCAACTCCAAAAATATTTTTGTGACGTGTTTTATCTTAAAAATTTATTTGTTAAGAAACATACTAAACATGTATTCCTCAAGTTTCAAAACTACATTCATCTACATCTTTGCATTATTATATGTATTGCACTCTTTAATAAAAAATTTTAAAAAACCTTAATCATTTCTTTTTTTTTATTTAAGAATATCCCACATTTTTACATCCTTGAGTTCGCCCTTTACTACTTGTCAGATAGATTAAAAATATGCAATACTTAATTCTTACATATTGTGGCCTTTATATTAGTTCCCTGATATCATTTGCTACAACACTAACACATTATTATGAGAGAGAGAGAGAGAGATAGAGAGAAAAGTGGCTTTTCAGTCACCTCAGTCATGAGTTTAATAAGATTACACATGCCATTCTTTGATCGAATTCCCTTGATCATCAACATGACCAACATTTAGAAATAACAAATCCTCAGTTAAGATATAAATGTTATGGTTAAACAAACCATCAGTCATAAACATGGTGTGTAGATATCGAAGTGAGAAAATCATTGCACACAACCTCTTCCAATACTGGCATTTAAAATATCCAGATTAATAAGATCATAATTTAAAAGAAAGAAAATTTGCACCCCCTCTTTAGAAAAGGATAAATTTGTAAAGGAAATTAGAGAATTATCTTCTCTAAAAAGGGTAAAACTTTAAAGAAAACTAAAGAATTAGAAATATATATGGCTAATGTTCGATTGAACCTGATAGTCATTCAACATCTTTCCACACTCCACTCAAATCTCAGAGGCAATACTAGAAGGTGAGCTCTTGCAATGGAACCAGAGAGCTAAGCTTAAGTAGTTGTGACCTCAATATTTGATTCCTAAAAACTACAACCCCTATTGAAAAGTAGAAACCAAATTTTAGCTCTAAATAATGACCAATATTTACTAGCTCAAGTCTGCAAAACATTTGTGTAATAGTCAAACTATACTATAAAAAAACTTTACTCCGAGTTGCGTGAACTACAATCCAATCTTTTCCAACATGTCCTCATTGCCATGTGTACCTCATTTCCCCAATTGTTAGGACATTGCCATGTGTACATCATTTCCCCAATTGCTAAGAAGGAAGTTGAGTGTGTTGTTCGTGAGTTGAAATCTTTGAAAGACCTCGGACTTGATGGATGTATCCTAGAGTTTATAAGTGATTTTGGGGCTCAAATAAGGCAGACATTATCAGCATGATTTATCACCTCTTTCAGCTAGAATTTGACATTAGAGAGACTTGTTTTATCAACAATTCCCTAGTTGTTCTGATTTTCAAGAAGGGAGACCACACTAATATTGAGAATTATCGACCAATTAGCCTCACTAGTGAACCAATGAGTGTTATTTCAAAAATTATGGAAAATTATTGGATCCACAAGCTCCAAAAATATATCCCACCATTTCAATGCATCTTCTTTAAATATCGAGGTGCAATTGACTATTTTGCCATCACATGAAGATTCTCGCAAAATGGAGACGTGGAAAAAACAAAGGCACTAATCCTTAAGATCGATCTTGAAAAATCTTTTGATATATTTAGTTGGAATTTGATTATTCAAATATTGGAACCAGCGGGCTGCCTAACCTTTTCATGTCTTGAGTGACCGATATCCTTAAAAATAAATCGTACCTTGGTGAGTTTCTTTAAGCCTACTCGGCATGTTCAACAAGGATACCCTCTATTTCCACTACTATTATAAAATGATTATCTATTCTTAATTGAATACAACAAAGATAGCAAAGGAAAACCTGAGAAAGGGTTTTTACATCATGGACAAATATTTCCATGTACATCACAAATGTTTAATTTGATGATAATATTTTGATTTTCTTGAAATATGATGAGGGGGACATTCGATACCTCAATTTGATCCAGAAAAATTTCTTCTCTAATTGGTCATCAGATCAATAAAAAATATTTTATTCATATTTAAATCTATTTGAGCAAGAAAAACAATCATGTTTGTTCTATTTTGGGATGTAGATCGTGGATTTCCCTATCATTTACCTTGGAATCCTACTCCCATTAGCATCTCTTAGAGATGAACATGACAAACTGTTATAGAGAAGTTTGTAAATAAATTACAGGGAAAAAAGATAAAATGTAATCACTTCATCCAATAAACTCCTCACTTATACAACTAGTAACTTACTTACTAGCTTCCTCAAAACACAACATCAAATCCCTTTCCCACAATTAAGTAGGGTCGACTACACGGATTTTCTACCTCCATTCAGATCTATTTGGGTCATTCTTAGGCTTTAAATCCAAATAACTAAGATCCCTTCATATAGTCTTATTCCAACACTTCTTGGGCATTCCTCACCCTCTCTTAAGTGACTTAACATCCCAAATCTCGTATCTTTTAACTACTGCATCGATTGCCATCCTTTACAAATGATTAAACCATCTTAAACAATTTTCGCTCATCTTACCCTCTATTGGAGCTATTGATGAATTCTCATTCATCACTCTTTATTCTTTTATTTTAGCTAAATATCTTGGCAAAACATCATGTATATAGTTGTAAATACAATAAATTATCAATAACCATGTATTTGTTAATATTTAATAAATTAGCATGTATTTATTCTTCCAAGGGAAATATACATCTATTCATAATAGAGTATTTTTAATTTGGATATAATTAACTTAATCATATTAAATTAATTATCAATCCAATTCAATCAACAAACTTGATTTTACTTGGATATATGGTATTATCTCAAAGTACGTATTAATTCAAATTTTAATAATTAGAAAATACATCATGATCTCTCAAGCATCATTTGTTCCCTACCCGCTGTCATGGTCAGTACCGGCGGGAGTAGGACGGACCGCAACCGGTGCGACCCGCTACCCCAGCGATCCCCGACTAGACACCATATCCGCCTCGGGAAAAAATAATGTCGAGTCAATCACTTTGTACTTGAGATGATCATCGATTCTTCAACCGAAATTATACCATATAGTAATAATCAAAATATTTTTTGATTATAAGGAAATTTGCTAGAGAAATTCCCAATCCTATTCAAGCAAGGAGTTTGATGATTGAGTTTCCAATTATGATCTAAATGAAATCTAATCAATTTATTTGTTGAGTCCAAGTCAATTAAGGAAATAATCATCATTTAATAGTTCTCAAATATTTTCCATAATTATTTCATGAAATTAACAATTAATTTCACTAATTGACAATCACATGGTTCTTGATTAGGACTATAATTTCAGCAGTGACCCCTACTTACTAAAATTAACATATCTCAATCAAATTAAATCCAAATTAGACAAAATCAATTTTCAAAGATTGCTAATTTGATTTAGAACAGAACATAAGTGATATTTTATGCATTTCGAGGTGGATCAAAACAGTAATTAACTCATTAATCATGTTAAGATTCGCAGTTCCCGCAACAGTGAATACACGTTCATTAAAACAACCATATCTCGAGAAAACGGAATCCAAATTACGTAAACTCAGATGATATTGTTTCTTTATTTAATGGGGAACAAAATCCAAGTGATTAATTTGTATTTACTGATTTTAAACAAGTCTGAATTTATTCACTAAACAGATGTGCAAAATTCAAATGGGACAAAAACATTCGCAACTTTAACGAACCCAAGTCGTCCTAGGTTCATGGATCGTATCCAAAACCTTTAAAGTAAGGCTCTGATACCACTAGAAGGATATGGGATAATCCTCAAGCGCATCACGGAAGCGTGAACATCGTATCGAATATGACGAAGAACAACTAGTCGAACTAGTTGTTATATGCAACGGAATTTAAATTTTTTTCATGCGATGAAACCACATGATCCAAGAATGATTATCGGATCGTTTCATCTAGAATGACAACAAGTATAAAGGAATACCTCTTGAAGCGTGGTTGATCGAGTCTCTACGAAAAGAGACCTCCTGTCTCAAGTCCGATCGTCGGAGAAGACGCTTGCGAGCGCGGGGATGAGTCGCGTGATCCTCGCATTCCAACAAGTTGATCCAAGCATGGTGAACTCCTAATCTCGGCGTACGAGATCGAACGCCTTCTTCACGAGCGTAGCATCCCAAAGAAGACGGAGAACCTAAGAACATCGTGGCGGCGACGTGGTAGCGATGGCGACGACGTAGCTTTCCTCTAGGGTTTTGGTGGTCTGCCACCAAGGAGAGAGGGAGAGAGTTGACGTGTAGAATGAGAGAGAAGAGAGAGATGTGCTTCAAAAGCATAACCTAGGGAGCAAGGTATGCCTCTCTATTTATAGGGTTTTGGGATCCATTGATCTCAATCCAGGGAACACATAAAATCAATGGATGAGATTGATTTATATTTAATCCAATGGTCAAGATTGTTATTGGTAAAAGCCAACAACTAATAATCTAATTTAGATCAAATATATTTGATAAATCAAATACAATTCAATCCTAAATTAAGTCAAATAATTAGGGAGACAATCATCATGGAGATAATCATCTCTCATGAAACATGGTGGACGGCCACCAATTACATATAGGACTTGGTAGCCGTCCACATGTTTCCATGTGGAGGCAATCTCATGAAATCACATGAGATTGCATATCTCCATGAAAATCTCCATTAATTTTCCAACAACTTTTGTTGGGATTTATTCTTCAAAAATAATTCATAATTAATTTTGAGAATATTACAATCTTACCATTGAAAATTTGTGAATCACATTCACAACTCAAAATAAAATATAATTTATATTTTCAATTAATTACACAATGTGTATCCAATACACATCAATAATTAATTAACAAATATAAATTATGATTAGCTCTCTCTAATACATTATAAATCACATTTATAATATATTATGAATAATTGGATATTGCTATCCACATTATTCCTATCCACAATAATTATATTGGATAATTTCCACATACATCAAGATAATTAAATCACATTTAGTTATCATTCTCTTAATGCTCAAATAAAATTCAACTATGGAATTATTCTTGAACTCTTTCAAGAATAATGCGATTTCTCTGCAGATACTTGGAGATAAGGACATGGCGATTGTAATGTTCCACATATAGTGACTTGGATATTGAGATCACATCTCAAATCCAGATCTCATGGACCTCTCATAGATGCTTGATTAAATCAAGACCGTAAACCTAATATTCTCATTGCATCTGAATCTCATTCAGATCAATGCCCAATACATGGACTAAGATTAGGTCACTTCTCTATTGAGAGGAGTCACTAAAATCCAAAGCTGTTTCATCACTCCCTCGGAATGGAAGCGTCATGGTTATACAATAGTTTATGATCACATTACCCTCAGGTACTCCCAACACATGTACATCCTGCATACTGGAAGACCTATGATCATCCTGAAGATATAGATCAATTTTACACTATCATCTTCAGGGTTTGATCACCAAGTTTCTCAACCTTGGTCATTGGCAATTGGTATAGATCATATGCTTTCCCAAAGCATATATCTTACCTTCAAATTCATGTCATGCTTCCAAAGCATGATGACCATGCATGGAATTTGATCGATCCCAATACCTCATGAGTGAGCTCATGTCTCTTGGTTCACATGTGAACCTATATGATCCCTTTGAGAGATCGTATTACTCATATGCCATTACATGCACACCAGCTCGTCGGTGTATAGACCTTGGTTAGGTCATCAACCTATTGGTCTGCCAAATGTACACACTCAGACATATAGTAACACATCTGTCTCTGGTCAGAGGATGTGTTCTTATGTTATGACAGTATTCAACATAGGTCTTTGGTTATCTCGATCTCATTAAGTCAACCCTTTGACTCAACTAATCTGACACCTACGAATCTCTATTCCCATGCAGAGGACCTGCATCAAGAGGTCGGTTAGATATTAGCCTAAATGAGAAAGGATTGCCATCTCCTACTCAGGCTGGAGATCATCTCTCAACAATCATTTGACGGTGCTTGATGAGTCCTCAATCTAACTCTTTAGATGTTCATCAAGCACCTGCCTCTATGATTCAATATTTGAATCAACAGTTATATGATCATCAAGATGGCCATATTACATAACCCTAATTGTACTAAGGGACCTATTATGCAAATTAGTTATTCTTCATTTCAGATAAGGGAATGATATTTGCAATAACATTTATTGCATAACGGCTCGCCGTGGGCTCGCATGTCCAACAACCTTATCAAATCTATTCCTCTGTGGTCGGGCAAGAAGGTTTGTTTTCTACCTTCTTGATCCTTTGTATATCCATCTCTATGTACATTCACTTTCATTTTCTTCCTTCCATCTACCGCTTTTGCTCATCTACCTCATTCGGTGTGTTTTCCTTGCTAAGGACGTACTATGTCCTAAGTATAGGGGAGGTGGATGAGTTGAGTGATTTTTCTTCTTTTCTTCTTTTCGTTATCATTTTCCTTTTTCTACCAAAAAGGTTTCGCCCTCATTCGACAATTGCTATACTTAGGACGTACTTTATCCTAAGTATAGGGGTATGCACCCCCAGTTTCTCATTCTTTGATTCCCTCCATTGTCTCCTCTTCTTATCTATACTTAGGGATATCTCCTCCTAAGTATAGGGGGAGCTAAACTGAGTTGTGATTTGTTCATTCTCAACCTTGACCCTCCTTTCCTTGTGTATAGTCTGCTATACTTAGGATTATTTTATACTAAGTATAGGGGGGACAATCAACTTCTCATTCATTCATTCCTTCATTCTTTCATTCCTTTATATTTTTTGACTTTTCTATACTCATTATGAGCTATTTCTTCTCTTTTTCTCTCTGATCTATGAGGACATATCTCAAGCTAAGTATAAGAGGGTCGTATATACTCTGTATATACTTTAGTCGTAACTCATACTTTCGTATTTTCAATAATTATGGCTAAAATATTGTATAAAAAACTTTATATACATATATAATTCATTAAATCAATTAATAAAATTCCTCAAACTCTTTTTGTGTATACAGATTAATAAACTATGTAAAATTATTTTTGCAAAATGTTTGAAAAATAGTTTGAAAATCTTTTTGAAAAATCTTGTGAAAACTATTTAGAAAATGTTTTGTTAAATATTTTCAACCTTTGTAAGATATTATGTTTGTAAAAATTTATTTTTCTTTGCGTGAAATAAAGATGTTTTAAAAAACTATTTGCAAATTTTTAGAAAATGGTTGGAAAAATATTTTGGAAAATATATATTGTTTAAAAGTCTTTGTAAAATGATTTTTAAATGTTTGTAAATTATTTACAAAAATTATTTTGGACTATAGTTTTCAAAATTATTTTTAAATGTATTTTCAAATAAGTTTGAGTAATATATACATCAACCCAATAAATAAAAACTTTTAACAAACTGTATATATTTATCTGTAAAAATAATAACATATCTGTTATGTAAATCCTTAAAAGCCCTAATTCTTGTAAATAATTGATGCACTCCCGTGTAAATATTTGTACCTATCTTTTATTTCAAAAGCTTTTGTTTTGAAAAATCCTAAAAACATTTGCAAAATCGAAAATTCCAAAAACATTTTCATTTTTTTTTTGAAAAATTGCATAAAAATCTGCAAAATCTTTTTAAAAAAATCCATAAAAATGCAAAATTTGAAAATGGCATCACAATAATATTTTCTGCATTGTGCATAGTATTTGCATTTTTCGGATTGAGTTTGATTATTGAACAAATCTAAGTAAAATCCGAAGATTGGATCTTGGTTGGACCTTAAATCTACTTAATCACATG
The DNA here is from genome assembly GCA_037367405.1 of Ottelia alismoides. Lineage (NCBI taxonomy): Eukaryota > Viridiplantae > Streptophyta > Magnoliopsida > Alismatales > Hydrocharitaceae > Ottelia > Ottelia alismoides. The sequence goes on along the minus strand of JAZKJV010011164.1, from coordinate 131,422 downwards.
AACCTTATAGGAAATGGAATTGAGGTACTTCAGGTCTAGTTGACTTAATTCTTTGAGAATCATGAGACTTGATTCATTGTCATCTTGACTGCTTAAGTAGAGTATTTCGGAGCACATGCACGACTCTTATTGATAATGACCTAGCTTGTACACCTACACGATTGACTTTACTCACCTCAGTTGAAGTGGTAGAGGGCTGGATTTGCTGGTATGAGACACAAGCTAATGTACCCCAACCCGATCCATTGGCAATGAGATCTAAAGACAAAAGCTGTGGGTTGAAATAAAGCTTCAAAAGAAGGATAGTCTATTGGCTGAAGAAGAAAAAGTCCTTATGTAAATGATGTTGTATATAGTATATCAAAAAAATGGAAAAATAAAAAAATCCAAAAAAGTGGACATGCCTGATTGAAAATATAATGCCTGCTGGAGTATACATATTTTTATAGTCAATAAGCAAGATTGAGCTTCAAAATCATATGTATGTGAGCCTGCAGCCGGATGACTTGGCTACACTAGTCAAGCATCCTAGGACAGGTAGCTACACTGGCTACTGTCCATTCTTCTCTACACATCCTCTTCTTGAGCTGGTGGTCACTTGAAATTAGAAGGGAATACCCCGCTTCTCGAGGAAAGAGTTGATGGATTGGGGAATTAGAATCACCATGTTAGAGAAGACAGACTTTTACCGCTTCAGCCGAGGAGAGCTACATATCTCACACATTGTCCAAGATAGATCCATAGTCATAAGGGTTTGTATATGAGTTGAAGTATTATGACCAGGCTATTGAGGAGACTTGAGCAGAGTTTTGGGATTCTAGAAGTTTGTTGTATTTCAAATCCATTTCTCAATAAGGTTCCGACCGTACCAAAAATCCAAGGGTCCGACTTAAGCTTCAAACTTTGATTTCTCGAAGACAACTTTAAGAATCAAATCCAGTCTACTTTCTTTCTTTTTCTTATCTTTTTTTATTTCGGCACTTATTGCATAATTGTTTGCTAGGGACTAGCAAAGGCAAGGATAGATACGTGATGAATCTCCATTTCATTACATTTATTCTATCATTTTGGCCTTAAAAACCCCAACTAATGCATGTAAATAGCATTATTTTGCATAAATTAACATTCTTTATTTATTCTATTTATTTTGTAGAAAATATAGTTTTTAATGCCAAAATTATAGAATAAAAAAAGAAAAAGAAAAATGCCAAAGATATTTTATGACCCTAAACCCCGAGACCTAGTCATCTTGATGACTGATTCAACAAGGAATAAAGTAGGGGGAGATAAGGACCAAAAATCCATTAAAATTCCCTACTATTTATTCATAAATAAGTTCTTTTTGGGACCTATTTTATATTCTATTTTGTATACCGAAAATAAAGAAATTTTGTACATGAAAGTTATAGATAAAAATACAAATAAAAATATAAAATTCATTTCATATAAAAATAATATACAGTGTACATTTTATACTCTAAATAAAATGCAAAAATCCTAACTTCCCAGACCCATATCTCCTAAATAAAAACTCAAAATGTACCAAAATCTCTTTAATTGTATATAACTTTTAATAAGCTATTTAATATAGGTGGTTTCATATTTTTTGGAGTTAACGTGTGAAAGTTAAGTTTTGGACCCCTATTGTATTGTATACATATATTAAATATTCATTTTATTTATTCTTCATTATTTTTACTATTTTATATTTTTATAATTTTGTGAAGATTATTTATAACACTTGATTTTTATAATACAATAAAACATAAATAAAATACTAAAATAAATTTCTATACAAAATACATGGATGAAATACATATACTTATACCTATATATAATACCCTTATTTATTTAAGTGTACATATTAAATTAGAAAAATACAATAAAAACATATTTATGTATATAAAAAAGTTATAAATATATAAAATCTGTATATAAATAATAAAATAAAAATACAAAATAAAAATAATATATGCAAATCATAGATTAGTCCATAAATATATACCCAAAAAGTAACTTGTAATAAATAAATTGAAAAAATATAATATTAAAAAACTACAAAAAATAAAAAAAAGGTTTTTTATAACTTTATTTTAAAAAAATTCATTAATTAATTATTATTAATTTTGCAAACTATTTAGGGCCATGTTTTTCTAGTTGGTGAACGTGGATCAACCAAGTTGCATCTTGAGTTGACCCTAGTCAACTCCTCTGACTAACCCCGCACCCTTCAGAGCCTCGTTTGACCCCAACCTCCACCTTTTTCACCGATCGATTTCATTGATATGGTTGGATTTCTTCTACACTTTTGGGCCTCGGTCATCCACTCATCACACATGTATAATTTTTCGATCAGAAGACCTCTGATTCGAGATGGCCACCTCGATCTTCCTCCCACTTCAGTCACCTGTACATAACCTTCCACCCGAGCACCTTTTGATTTTTGAATCCCCTTTTCACCAATTCTCCTCCCCAATAGACACTCTCGGGCTTGAGGAGGCTAACAGACTCATTGCCCAGCTCTTGGACGCATGGAGGAGTGAAGGGAGGCTGATTCCAACCATCTCCGCCGCTCGCTAGCATGAGGTACTGATGTCGTGTCTCAGCGCCGCTCAAGGTAATTTTTCTTGCTTTTTAGATTAGTTTTATGCTTAAATTTTCTTTCTTGTCCTTAGTTTAAAATTTCATTGCTTGAAAGTGTATAGTCGCCTCTTCGTAGTTCACTAGAGCTTGACATCCGGTGAGCCTTCCACTATGAGACACATGTTTTCTGTTGCGTCTTCCACCATCAATTTTTTCCCCTTTGCTTCACCAATGCCTCAGCCCCCTTCCATTCACCCAGATCTCGCTAGGATCTGGAGATTGGGTCTCCATCCTCCACCTGCGCCGGAGACTCCCATCCAAGCCATCGACTCCTCCATTCCGCCATCTGAAGCCTTCCAAGACATTGTATTTTTGCCCCTAAATTCTCCTGCAGGAAACAAGGCAAAAAATCTCATTTGTAGGGGTCCTCAAAGATAGACAGGAGCCTCCAGGTCTGAGGTCTCATCCGAGCTTCTGGAAAGGTCTCCGACCATTTTAAGGGGTTCCACAACTGCTGAAGAACATCAAAAATCCAAGGAGCAGCTTCGCAGGGAAGGAGGAGGTCTGAGGTAGCGGCTACATCCGATCGAAGCTCAGGGAAGTTGGTGTTCTTGTCAGTTCTTCCGAGCATATTCATCGCCATCCGATCAAGGTCCCCCGCCCAGATTAAATCAGAGTCGTTGGATCGCCCGCGCCTCTAGCCATCAAATAAGATCTAGGATTAAATCTCGATCGTTCATGAACGAATGGGTACGCGTCGTCCGATGCTCACCATGTGGACAAGTGGGCGCCTGCAACCATTGGATCCACATCCTTAAGGGGGTAATTTGCAACATCTATCCCCCACTTTTTGCCATTTATTTTTTAGTCCAGTAAAATAATTAGATAGTTTTAAAAAGTTATATGTATTTTTCAAGTTGACCCCGAACTTTATTGTTATTGCATATTGGTCCCTTACCAGTTGATGAAAGGGAATTTGCCAAGGTCATGTCTTTCCACAAGGCGGATCGACAGTCGCTGAGGCGACCTCAGTCAGACTCCCAAATCGATCAACAATTAACCCACAAGAAATGTATGCAATGAAATCCAAAAATGTGGAGTTAAAATTTATTATAACTCTACATGCAAATGTGTATAGGTGTAAGTACAGGTAGAGGTCGAACACTGGGAGGCGAATGGTTGTATGTGTTGTGTAGTTATTCAATTCCTTGTTCATGTCCAATCATTGTTTTTGTGGGTTTTTTATTTTATATTTTTTTTAATTTTGTTTTTATGATTTTTATTTTGTTTTATATTATATATATATATATATTAATTTTTTTTAATTGTATAATAAAGATATATCTATTTATGCATATGTAGAGAGGTATATATAAGAGGAGGGAGAGAGGTAGTATAATATATGGATATACCTATATATATATAAATGCTTAAAATAAAGAGATATCATATATATATTTAATTATTAATTTTTTTATTTTTCAGTAATATTTCTAATTTTTTTATTTTTAATTTCAAAAATGTCCCTAATATGGGACTAATTAAATAGCCGAATATAATTTGGGTTTTAAAAATATAAAATAAACTCCAAAATTACCCAAATTAATTTTTACACATTAATAATAATATATAGATAATTATAAAAGAGAAAAATGTATTTTTGGGATTTTTTTAAGGATTTTTCCATTTTTTTGTTGGATTTTGGAGCTTTCTGATTTTTTTAATTTTCTTTTTCTTGTTTAAAGGTTTTTGAATTTCTGGACTCAATATATATATATATACCATATATAATTTTTTCCTAATTTTTCAAAAACATTTTATAATTTTTTTTATTTTTTAATTTAAACAGTGTAAAAAGGGCTTCTTTTTCGTTTTTAATAATTAGGATAAATTCAAAAAAAATGAACTAAAATATGGGCGTGCAAGAATATCACATGAAACATCTATCCTAATTTTTGTGGAATTTTAGGAGCCTCATATGTATTTTTAGTAAATAGATAAAAGACACAAAAATAGTTAAGCCTGGCAGGGGCATTTTTGCAAATAAAATATCATCCAAGGGCATCAGTGCAAAAACACCTACAGAAATAAACAATTATTTAAAGTTTTGGGGCTAATTTCCAATATACAAAAACCGCCAGGGTATCCATGCAAATTTCACGCGCCTCACGTGGGACTGCACGTGAGGCGCGGAGGGACCTATTTGTAATTCTAAGAAACTCAGGGGTCCTTCAACAAAAATCACAATTTATTTACACGTGATATTTATTTTACAATATTAAAAATTAAATACAAAAAGTACTGGGGTGGATTTTGCAATTTACCCCCAAAGGCGCTAAATCCAACGGCTGGTCTTCATCCACTAATCCACGTGACACCTCCACGTGAGCCGATGACGGTTCGCGATCCACGGTGAGGATTAGATCTCCAAAGGGATCCGACGGTCTGAGCGCTGGAGGATCGGACGGCTGTGATTCGACCTGGGCCTTCGTCTTCATCCAACGGCGGGGAGCTGACGTGCAAGAACAGGGAAGCAAGCTCGCCAGGGCGAGCTTCTTCCGGCCAGATCTCGCTCCTCCACCGTTCATCGCTGCACCTGAAGGTCCCAGAAGCTTCCTGGAGGGTTGCTCTATCTTCTGGAGGGTTTGGATTGGCCGGAGGCACGCTGGAGCACCGCCACAAGCTCGGAGAAGGATCGGGGCTCCAGGTACCTCCGCCAGCTTGGATTTCATCTCCTGGCGCTTCTTGGTGCACTAGACCTGCACAGGAAGAAAGCACGGCTCGAGGGCTTCACCCCTGACCTGAGATTGAAGCTGTTAGCACTCAAACGGGGTGAGGTGGTGAAGCCTCCGACGAGCGGCGGAGCTGAGGCTTCGATTCGCAGATCTGGAGCAGATCTGGTTGGACAAGGTGGCTAGGAGGTGGAGAATACGGTAGGGAAGAGAATTATGGTGAAATGAAGTCGGGGGACAATCGGAAACACGATGGCGAAGTCGCCGGAGCAGAGCTCCGGCGAACTTCGATTTACCTAATCTATGCTACTTTAATCATCTAAATGCGAAATAAAAGACAGAAATAAAATGCTGACATGAAAAGCTACCTAAAAATCATAAATGCACAGTCTCGACTTGGCCGGGGGGCCAAGGAGCAGGACGGCTGCCGGAGCGCCGCCGTGGGTGCAACCACCACCATCTCCAGCCGATTCAAGGTGCCGGCGGCATCCTCCTGTCACGAGGAGCACACCTGGGACTGAATGCAAGGAAGAAAATGGGGCGAGGCTGACCAAACCTGGTGATATGGCGGTGGTTCTTTATTTATAACCAAAGTAGCACCCTTATTTGACCGGGCGGTAGCGGCGCATCGGCGATATGTACAAGGGCTCCAAGATCTCGGCGAGAATCTCAGATGATCAGAGGATATTTTTCATGAAGAGACTGTTGTTGATGGAGCGACCAATCGAACGGGAAAAATGGAGGAAATCGGGGGACGCAACAGTTCTGACGGACGTCAGAGGCGCAGGGGGGAGTTGACCGGAGGTCAACACTCCCTGGCCCCTGATTGGTCCACATCGACCAGATCTTGACTTATTTATTACACGTATTAAATGAATTAATTAGTTTTTGCTTATAAAACAAAAAATGTTTATAAATTAATGTAGTATTTATTTATGATTTTTATTTATTTTTTTGAAGTATTTTATTACGGTTTTATTAAAATAATGTATTTATAAGTATATTTATATATATTTATTTTTATTTTGTTTATTTTATTTTATTATTTTATTTTCTTATTTTATAAATTGATAACTTATTCTTATGAGTATAAATATATTTTTATTTAATTTTTAGGAGTTCACTTACATTTTTAAATAAATATGTATATGTATATGTAGGTATACTTATAGGTATTTTACCTATATATTATATACATTTTATTTATTGAATGAATTTTATTCGTTTTTATTTTGGATTTGTATTTTTAATAAGTTATATATAATATATACATTACCATAAAAATATAGATGAATAAAGAATAAAAGAATAACATCTCTTTTTATTTATATACATATAGGTAGCATAGGTATTTTGTCTATGAATTTTATAGACTTATTTTATTTTTCAAATTTTTTTTGGTTTTCTTGTAATTTCAACATGTACATGTATTATATACATTATTTATAAGATTCTAAAAATATGAATTTGTAAAAATAATAAATATTGAATAAAATGAATATTTTAATCAATATTATATTTAAGGAGGGTCAAAAACCTAACTTCTACAGATGAACTCCAAAAATTATGAAACCAATTTTATTAAATAGTTCTTGGAAAGCTATATACAATTAAAGGTGAGTTTGAGTGATTTGGAGTTTTTATTTGCAAGATATGGGTCTGTGAAGTTGAGATTTTGGCTTTTTATTCTGGGTATAAAATGTACACTGTGTATTATTTTTACACAAACTCAGTTTTGTATTTTTATTTACATTATTATCTACAATTTTCATGTACAAAGTTTCTTTATTTGATGAATAAATAATTATGTACAAAATAGGTGCCAAAAATGAATGAATAAATGACTGAGGTATTTATTGTATAATGGCCCTTATCTCCCCCTACTTTATTCCTTGTCGACCAATTCCATGCTGACCTTGGTCTCGGGGTTAGGGTCATAAAATATTTGCAATATTTTATTCCTTTTTCTTTTCTTCTCTTTATTCTATAATTTTGGCATTAAAAACCTTATTCTATGTACATTTAATACCATAAATAATGAATGCTATTATGAACAAATTGATGCTATTTTCATGCATTTGCTGGGGTTTTTAAAGCCAAAATGATAGAATAAAGGTGATGAAATGGAGATTCATCACCCCCATATACTTGCCTTTGCTGGTCCCTAGCAAACACTTATGCAATAAGTTCAAAAAGAATAAAGAATAAGAAGAAAAGAAAAAGCAAAAAGAATTCAAAGAATAAATTGAATTGATCATGATTATTAAACTCATCTGTACAAAATCAAAGTTTGGAGCTCAGGTTAGACCTTGGTGTGGAAATGTGTGTGGAACCTAGTCGTGAACCAATCTTTAAAACACAACAGCCTTCGAGAGTCACATAACTCGGTTAAAATTCCCTCAATAGCCAGGTCAGAACTAGCCTACATCATACGCAAACCCTTATGACTATGAAGCTGACTTGTACAGTGTAAGTGATAGTGGCTCTCCCCAACTGAAATGACAAAGGGACTATCTTCTCCAGAATGACAACCCAATGATTCCCTAATCCAACAACTCTTTCCTCGAGGAGCGGGGTATTCCCTTCTAAGTTCAAGTGGCATCCAACTCAAGAGGAGGTAGAGAAAAGAATGGACGGCAGCCAGTGTAGCTACCTATCCTGGGATGCAAGACCAGTGTAGTCAAGTCATCCAGCTGCAGGATCACATGGTATAACCTTGATGCTCAAGCTTGCTTATTTTCTATACAACATATATACATACTCCAGCAGGCACTTTATTTTATTTTCAAGCCTGTCCACTTTTTTGGAGATTTTTTTTTCAACATACTATATACAGCAGCATTTACATAAGGAGCTTTTCCCCTTGAGCCAGAAGACTATCCCTCTTTTGAAGCTTTATTGCAACCCACACTCTCCTGTCGTTAGACCTCATGGCTATTGGACCAGGTTGGTGTGCACATCCCTCCCTAGACGAGGACGAATGTTTCCACCCGTGTGCGTTTCAGACTAGCAAATCCAACCCCCTCACCACTCCAACTGAGTGGAGCCAAGTGAAAGGTGCAAGTGTCCAAGTTAGGTCACGACTGACAAGAGTCATGCGTGTGTCTCGAAAAGTTCTAGTTAGTCGACTGAGGTGACTTGAACCCAGCCCTGATTTCTAAAAGAATTATGTCTAAATAGACTTGAAGTACCTTAAACCTAGTTCCCATAAGGTTCCAGTGCAATTAGGTGCAGTAAGGTCCAACCAAGCTCCAATCTTCGACTTTATTGGACTAGTTCAATCATCAATGCTCAATCAAAGAATATAAATGCTATGCAAATGCTATTTACAAATATGCAAAGAATAATGCAAGTTTTTTCAAAGAATGTTGAAAACAAAGAGAAAAATTTTACTCAGAGAAAGAATTTTGGCATCCAATATACAGCTATTTACACGGGCATGCCACTTTATTTTATAAGAATTAAGAATTTACAATTTAGTTTTTATTTATAGGTATATATGTACATTTATTAAAGAATTTTGTTTATTTCTATTTATAATAATAAGATTAATTAATTTTTTTATTAGATGTATCTATTCCTCAATCTTATTTGACACAAATTTCACAAAAACAATGTTTGAAAACTATAGTCCAAAATAATTTTTACAAACATTTTTACAAACATGTTCACACATTTGAAAATCATTTTGCAAAGGTTTTTCAAAACAGTATATATAGATTTTTTAAACTATTTTTGCAACCATTTTTCAAACCATCTGCAAATCATTTTTCAAACATTTTATTTCACACAAAGAAAATGAATTTTTACAAACCACACATTTTTACAAAGGTTGAAAACATGTAACAAAATGTTTTCAAAATAGTTTTCAATAAATGTTCACAAAGATTTTCAAACTATTTTTCAAACATTTCGCAAAAAATGTTTTCACCTGATTTATTAATCAGTAAATACAAAAAGAATTTGAGGAATAATCACATCTTTTTATTTAGGGTTTTTAACGAATTTAAAGAATTATTAGCCATATTATTAAAAGAATACAAAAGTATGAGTTATGGCTAAAGTATATACATAGTATATACGACCCCCCTATTCTTAGCTTGAGCTATGTCCTCATAGGTCGAAAGGAAAAGCAAAGACATAACTCGTATTGAGTATAGACAGATCTAAAGAATCTATATGAATGAAATGAATGAATGAGAAGTTGACCGTCCCCCCTATACTTAGGATCAAGTAATCCTAAGTATTGCAGACTGTACAAAAAGCAGGGAGGGTCAAGGGTGGGAATAAACAGATGAACAAATCAGGGGTGCACCCCCTATACTTAGAACAAAGTACGTCCTAAGTACATGAAACTGACACAAAGGGGCGACATCTTTTATTTAGATAAAGAAATATGAAAAGGAAAAGAAGAGAAGAAGAAAAGAAGAAAAGAGAGATATATACAGATTGATGAAAAGATCGTGGATAATATACGCATCACTCCCCCCTATACTTAGGGTGAGATATCCCTAAGTATAGGCAACAACAGGAGTGATGAAACTGCACAAGGAAAGAACAACTCGGTGTGCGCCCCCCTATACTTAGGACAAGGTACGTCCTGAGTGTAGACACAAAGATATGGCGATAGATCTGGGGCACACAAAAACACACGGGAGAAAGAATGAAAAAGGCACACATATATACAAGCGGTGGAAAACTGGTGAAGTACAGGACGGTATCTGGTAAGCGACTACCGTGCTCTCGTCGTCGTCTCCCTGTGATAACGAGGACGCAGTCAGAAGGTGAAAAGACACCCGAATCTGCAATCAAGTGGGTGTCAGCTACCGGGGACAATAGATCCGAAAGTAAAGTGGTCCGGTACGGAAGCCTGAAGCAGTCAATCGGCTCAAAGGGTCAACATGAGGTGACGGAGCCTATACCGTAAGACCGGGAGGAAGAAAGTGCAGTACAGACTCCTCCTAGTCAACCATGGTCTCAGATAGATCGGAAGTAAAGCATATGAGACTGTGTGGTGACGGTGGTGATATAATCTGAAAGTCGCAAGAATACACCGAACAACACAATACATGGCTCACTCCTGCGAGGGTCCTCAAGGTGAGCACAATTAGAGAATAATCAGAAGAGTCGGCTCCGTGCTCCAACAGACAGGAGACACAACCAGGGAGGAAACCGAGTATACAAGTCAGAAGAGCCGGCTTCGTGCTCCACCGAATGGGAGACACCAGAAATAAAGCCGAGTACCTAGAAAATGATGTAATCTCCCGGCGATAACCCTCGGGGAGTAGTACATGCTAGGCCATGAATAATCAGAACAACAGCTCGCCCTTGCGAGGGTCGTCAAGGAGAGCGGGCTCAAAGCAGCCTGATCCATCAGACGGATCATCAGGTACGGTCTCGGTAGACGACATATCGACTACCAGCAGAAGAGACCGACAAATCAAGAAAGTGTGGCAGCATCCCGCAGATAACCCTCGGGGAACGTGCTACCAGCTAGGCATGATAATTAGAAGATATCAGAAGCTCAACCTTGCGAGGACCGTCAAGGTGAGCAGACTCAAAGGAGTCTAATCAGATGGGTCCCATGATCCGCATATCGGATAGGCAACTCAAGATGGAACCAAAAATCAAGTATATCAGACGACTCGATTCCGTGCTCCGCAGATCGGAGACACAGTCAGCAGTGGGAACCGAATGTAAAGAGAGTGTCGCAGTTTCCCGCAGATTGTCCTCGGAGAGTACTGCAATTTAGGCAAGGAATAGTCAGAATGTATCTCTACCTTGCGAGGGCCGTCAACGAGAGACGAAGGCTCAAAGGAGCCGGATCCATCAGACGGACCCACATAGTGGTCTCAGTAGTCGACAAATCGGCTACCAGCAGCAGAGACCAGTCAGATCAGAAATATGTCATAGTCTCTTGCAGATAACCCTCGGGGAGCTACGAGCTAGTCAAGGAATAATCAGAAAAGAGCTCATCCTTGCGAGGACCGTCAAGGCGAGCAGACTCGAAGGAGTGTAATCACGTCGGTCTCATGCCCCAACAGATCAAGCGCATAATCAGAGAGGGAGACCAACTGCCTATATCAGCCGAATCGACTTCGTGCCCCAACAAATGGAGGAACCAGAAGTGAGTGAAGCCGATCGTAAAGAAAGTGTCACATCCTTCCGCAGATAGTCCTCGGGAAGTGATGTGAGCTACATAATGAATAATCAGAGTACATCTTGTCCTTGCGAGGGTCGTCAAGGAGAGCGAAGGCTCAAAGGAGCCGGATCCATCAGACGGATCCACAGAGAATATGGTCATGGTAGGCAGCAGACGGCCTACAAGCAGAGGAGACCATCATAGCTATAATGGGTCATAGCCTCTCGCAGATAACCCTCGGAGAGCGCTATGATCTAGGCATGGAATAATCAGAAAAGTGGAGCTCTGCCTTGCGAGGACCGTCAAGGAGAGCGGACTCAGAGGAGTCTAGAACATTGGCCTCGTGTACTGACAGGTCAGGTACACAATCACAGGGGGAGGCCAATCAAGCATATCATCTGACTCGGTTCCAGGTCTCATCACAATGGCGACACAAGCAGTGAATGAAACCGCAGTCCCAGAAATTGTCATATTCTCCCGCCGATAGTCCTCGGGGAGGAATGCGAGCTAGATCAATGTAGGTCATGGGAATGCTGGCAAGTCATCTTAGGTCCTCAAAAGCAATAAATCATTCAATCATTTGGAGGGCATAAGATCATGCAAGGGAGCAAATAATCATGTCTTTCACTAAACATCCCTTGGGTCAATCCAGTCAGCTGAGATGGCACGAAAAATAGTCAGGAACCCTCTAAGTGCCAGGTTGGATTAGAGATTTAGGAGATCAAGGATGGGTCAATCAGGAAGATGAGAGATCATGTAGGATCCGCACACCTTTATCAGGAAGTCCAAATCAGAATAATCAGTCAATCCTCAAAAATCAAGATGGGTGTAACCTCAAGATAGATAGATCAATCAATACTCATGAAATCCTCATCGAATCATTGCATCATATCACATCCTCGATCCGGTGTGCGAGAACTAAAATTCCTCAATAATGCATCACACCTATGCTCTATGCATCAGCAAAAATCCTCAAGAAGCCCACATGCATGTATCCACAGTCAGATCCACCAACTCATTCTCAGCATCCTCAACATCGTGGGCCCCGCTTACACAAATAATCCGTATGAATAATCCTTGATGCGGGCCTCGTCAATATGCACAACATTCTCGGGTAAAGGGAGAGGTGATACGGGGTACACAAGGAAGGTGGATAAGAAGGGTAACAATGGGGTGGAGAAGCTGATTGAGCGTGCGTGCCAATATCATGGGGAGTAGAAAGGTGGTACAGAGGGTACGAGGAGGGTGGGCGAGGAGATCGGGATATAGACAAAATTGGGTGTTCCACACAAGGCGGGAACACCGTTAAAATGGTGGTCCGAAGAGCATACTCTCCTCGAACCTGAGAAGATGAAGATGATACGGAGAATACGGAGAAAGTGATGAAGAAGAAGGAAACAAAGGACTTGGTGAAGAAATGATTGAGCTCAAGCGCCAATATCATGACTCGATGCAAAATGCAGAGATATATGTATAAAGGAGATATAGAGACTCAAAGATGAAAAATGCATGACTCACACGGACGGGACTGACTACTCACATGATGAATGGAAACCTAACGGACTCCAAGTCACAATCAAGACACAAGGCAAAACCCCCAATTCACCTACTCAACACAGTGAAGACCGTCAAGTGACAGTCATTTATCTTTTTGATTTTAGAGTTAGGTGAGAATCACAAAAATTGTACAGACACTAGGTGGCTTGATGGGATTTGGGCTCTACTCCTTAGTGTGTACGTGAGCAATTTAAAACGCATACAATGAGGGGGTTCCTCTCCCAAAACAAGGAAGTCCATTATGTTTTATTTGTTAAGTCCAATAAAGTTAGCATTCCTGATTTTTTTTAAGTTATCACTTTTTTTGGATATTTTCAATGCACGTGCCTATCGAAGTCCCAATTTCCAGTAAGCATCCTAGGTTGGCAAAATCAGAGGGAGAAGATCGGAAAAGCCATGCAAGTCGGAAATCGATGATGCATGCTAAGTAAGAAGACTTATAGTGCCTCCCAGCTCTCTCCATGCGGGATGCAGAACAGAATTTGAAACCTATGCTAAATGCAAATGCAAGCCGAAGAAATCGCCTTAGGTTCAGAAATTGCTATTATCGTGAAGCACCACAAGTCGCTCATTCATCTTTAGCCTAAAAAAGTCTGGTCTTGGCTCACCCCTCCTCTGCTCAACACACTTGAGTTTAGGAGAAAGCGCTTTGCGGGGCTCACTGTGGCACAAAGGCTAAGAGATAAATGAACGGCTGTTTAGAGTTTGATCTAGGTCCAACGCGAACTATAGGTACATGCAAATATATATTAGGGTGTTTGGACCTAACTCTATGAGCAAGCAACTCCTAAGCTAAGGCTCATTCACACAAAATAATAAAAATAAAATAAAATAAAGAAAAAGAAAAAGCGTCAAAGTCATCGAGGCCCCTAAGGGAACAATCCCTCGGGCACTGGACCTGGGGAGTCAAAGTGTACCTGTGAGAGTCCTGTATTATTACAAAATCCTAAGTGTCACTCTCTCACGTAAATATACATATTAAAATAAATTAAAATGCATAAAAATAAAGTCTGTCTTCAAAAATTCTCCTTATGCTGTCCTTGATGCCCTCTCTTGTTGGCTAGCATAGAAGAGCCAACTCCACCTTGCTTGGGTGCATAGGTCCTCCTAGGAGGTCCTCCTAAGCTTGGCGGTCCCTCGCATCAAAGGCAAATAAAAGAAATGGGTCAGAACAGTCAATCAATAATCTCAATAAAGATCAAACAAATAAATAAGGGTCATGAGCGAAGAATTAAATAAATAAACAAATAAGCTCACAAAACCATACAAAATCCGTTGCCTCCCCGGCAACGGCGCCATTTGATGAAAGGGAATTTGCCAAGGTCGTGTCTTTCCACAAGGCAGATCGACAGTCGCTGAGGCGACCTCAGTCAGACTCCCAAATCGATCAACAATTAACCCATAAGAAATGTATGCAATGAATATCCAAAAATGTGGAGTTAAAATTTGTTATAACTCTACATGCAAATGTGTATAGGTGTAAGTAAAGGTAGTGGTCGAACACTGGGAGGTGAATGATTGTATGTGTTGTGTAGTTATTCAATTCCTTGTTCACGTCCAATTATTGTTTTTGTGGTTTTTTGATTTTATATTTTTTAAATTTTGTTTTTATGATTTTTATTTTGTTTTATATTATATATATATATATTAATTTTTTTAAATATTTTTTTAATTGTATAATAAAGATATATCTATTTATGTATATATAGAGAGGTATATATAAGAGGAGGGAGAGAGGTAGTATAATATATGGATATACCTATATATATATAAATGCTTAAAATAAAGATATATAATATATATATATTAAATATTATTTTTTTGTTATTTTTCAGAAATATTTCTAATTTTTTATTTTTAATTTCAAAAATGTCCCTAATATGGGACTAATTAAATAGCCAAATATAATTTGGGTTTTAAAAATATGAAATAAACTCCAAAATTACCCAAATTAATTTTTATACATTAATAATAATATATAGATAATTATAAAAGAGAAAAATGTATTTTTTAGGATTTTTTAAGGATTTTTCTAATTTTTTGTTGGATTTTGGAGCTTTCTAATTTTTTAAATTTTCTTTTTCTTGTTTTTAGGGTTTTTCAATTTCTAGACTCAATATATATATAAATATACCATATATAATTTTTTTCGTAATTTTTCAAAAACATTTTATAATTTTTTTTGTATTTTTTAATTTAAACAGTGCAAAAAGGGCTTCTTTTTCGTTTTAATAATTAGGATAAATTTAAAAAAAATGAACTAAAATATGGGCGTGCAAGAACATCACATGAAACATCTATCCTAATTTTTGTGGAATTTTAGGAGCCTCATATGTATTTTTAATAAATAGATAAAAGACACAAAAATAGTTAAGCCTGGCAGGGGCATTTTTGCAAATAAAATATCATCTAGGGGCATCAGTGCAAAAACACCTACAGAAATAAGCAATTATTTAAAGTTTTGGGGCTAATTTTCAATATACGAAAACCGCCAGGGTATCCATGCAAATTTCACGCGCCTCACGTGGGACTGCACGTGAGGCGCGGAGGGACCTATTTGTAATTCTAAGAAACTCAGGGGTCCTTCAGCAAAAATCACAATTTATTTACACGTGATATTTATTTTACAATATTAAAATTAAATACAAAAAGTACTGGGGTGGATTTTGCAATTTACCCCCAAAGGTGCTGAATCCAATGGCTGGTCTTCATCCACTAATCCACGTGGCGCCTCCACGTGAGCAGATGACGGTTCGCGATCCACAGCGAGGATTAGATCTCCAAAGGGATCCGACGGTCTGAGCGCTGGAGGATCGGACGGCTGTGATTCGACCTGGGCCTTCGTCTTCATCCAACGGCGGGGAGCTGACGTGCAAGAACAGGGAAGCAAGCTCGCCGGGGCGAGCTTCTTCCGGCCAGATCTCGCTCCTACGCCATTCATCGCTGCACCTGAAGGTCCCAGAAGCTTCCTGGAGGGTTGCTCTATCTTCTGGAGGGTTTGGATCGGCAGGAGGCACGCTGGAGCGCCGCCACGAGCTCGGAGAAGGATCGGGGCTCCAGGTACCTCCGCCAGCTTGGATTTCGTCTCATGGCGCTTCTTGGCACACTAGACCTACACATGAAGAAAGCACGGCTCGAGGGCTTCACCCCCGACCTGAGATTGAAGCTATTAGCACTCAAACGGGGTGAGGTGGTGAAGCCTCCGACGAGCGGCGGAGCTGAGTCTTCGATTCGCAGATCTGGAGCAGATCTGGTTGGACAGGGTGGCTAGGAGGTGGAGAATACAGTAGGGAAGAGAATGATGGTGAAATGAAGTCGGGGGACAGTCGGAAACACGGTGGCGAAGTCGCCGGAGCAGAGCTCCGGCGAACTTCGATTTACCTAATCTACGCTACTTTAATCATCTAAATGCGAAATAAAAGACAGAAATAAAATGCTGACATGAAAAGCTACCTAAAAATCATAAATGCGCAGTCTCGACTTGGCCGGGGGGCCAAGGAGCAGGACGGCTGCCGGAGCGCCGCTGTGGGCGGTTCTTTATTTATTACCAAAGTAGCACCCTTATTTGACTGGGCGGTAGCGGCGCATCGGCGATATGTACAAGGGCTCCAAGATCTCGGCGAGAATCTCGGATGATCAGAGGATATTTTTCATGAAGAGGCTGTTGTTGATGGAGTGACCAATCGAACGGGAAAAATGGAGGAAATCGGGGGACACGACGGTTCTGACGGATGTCAGAGGCGCAGGGGGGAGTTGACCGGAGGTCAACACTCCCTGGCCCCTGATTGGTCCACATCGACCAGATCTTGACTTATTTATTACACGTATTAAATGAATTAATTAGTTTTTGCTTATAAAATAAAAAATGTTTATAAATTAATGTAGTATTTATTTATGATTTTTATTTATTTTTTTGAATTATTTTATTACGGTTTTATTAAAATAATGTATTTATAAGTATATTTATATATATTTATTTTTATTTTGTTTATTTTATTTTATTATTTTATTTTATTATTTTATTTTCTTATTTTATAAATTGATATCTTATTTTTATGAGTATAAATATATTTTTATTTAATTTTTTGGAGTTTACTTACACTTTTAAATAAATATGTATATGTATATGTAGGTATACTTATAGGTATTTTACCTATATATTATATACCTTTTATTTATTGAATGAATTTTATTTGTTTTTATTTTGGATTTGTATTTTTAATAAGTTATATATAATATATACATTACCATAAAAATATAGATGAATAAAGAATAAAAGAATAAAATCTCTTTTTATTTATATACATATAGGTAGCATAGGTATTTTATCTATGAATTTTATAGACTTATTTTATTTTTCAAATTCTTTTTGGTTTTCTTGTAATTTCAACATGTACATGTATTATATACATTATTTATAAGATTCTAAAAATATGAATTTGTAAAAATAATAAATATTGAATACAATGAATATTTTAATCAGTACTATATACATGGAGGGTCAAAAACCTAACTTCTACAGATGAACTCCAAAAATTATGAAACCAATTTTATTAAATAGTTCTTGGAAATGTATATACAATTAAAGGTGAGTTTGAAGGATTTGGAGTTTTTATTTGCAAGATATGGGTCTGTGAAGTTGAGATTTTGGTTTTTTATTCTGGGTATAAAATGTATACTGTGTATTATTTTTACACAAACTCAGTTTTGTATTTTTATTTACATTATTATCGACAACTTTCATATACAAAGTTTCTTTATTTGATGAATAAATAATTATGTACAAAATAGGTGCCAAAAATGAATGAATAAATGACTGAGGTATTTATTGTATAATGGCCCTTATCTCCCCCTACTTTATTCCTTATCGACCAATTCCATGCTGGCCTTGATCTCGGGGTTAGGGTCATAAAATATTTGCAATATTTTATTCCTTTTTCTTTTCTTCTCTTTATTCTATAATTTTGGCATTAAAAACCTTATTCTATGTACATTTAATACCATAAATAATGAATGCTATTATGAACAAATTGATGCTATTTTCATGCATTTGCTGGGGTTTTTAAGGCCAAAATGATAGAATAAAGGTGATGAAATGGAGATTCATCACCAGTTCACCTCACGTGCTGCCCCACGTAAAGTCGGCATTTTGCATGTGTGCCCTCATTGGTCTTTATATTTAGTCTAAAAACTTTGAAATACAGTTTACAAACTTTGGAATATTTGTAGTAGACCCTCGCATTTATTTGTATTTGCATATATGCCGTTCTAATTCATAAATTTTTTTGCATGTATTCTATTTGTTAAATATATCATCCGCACTCCAAAAAATCTTAACAAATAGGATTAGGTGCCTGGTTGTTTGTAGTTCCACGCCATAATTTTGAATTTGATTATAAGTAATTTAATTATTTTATAAAAATCAAAAAGAGCAAAAAGGTCCATGTTTAGTTTTAAAAATACCAAAAAATATAAAACCTTGACAAAATTCGAAAAAAATATTTTGTTTATCTATTTATTCTACAACTCCATAACCTAAAACCCCTACAATTAGAAAAAGAAAACTCACAAAAATTAAAAAGACCCAAAATCCTTTAAAAAAATTCTAAAAAATTCTTAAAAACTCCGAAAACATTCATTTATATTTTAGAATTTTCTTTATATTAATTTTTATCTATTAAAATTAATCTGAAATTTTTGGACATATTTTTCTATTTTAATTTCGAAAACAATTCGACCTATTTAATTTATCCCTATTTTAGGATATTTTTAACTTTAAAAATACATACAAATTAGCAAAATTATCTAAAAAATCAAAAAATAGTAAAAAATTATTTAAAACCCAAAAACATTTTATTTTCTATATTTTTATTATTTTTATTAGTATTTATAATTGTATTTCTCTATACTATATATATGGCCTTATACATTTTTATATTATATATTTAAAAAGAAAAGGAAATTAAAAATCTGAAAATAAAAAATAAAAAAATTATAAAATTTAAAAAAAATAAAATATAAAACAAAAGCTTTTAAAAATATAATATAAAACCCACACAAAAAATAGATAAGAACACACATTTTTGGAATTAAATTTCCCCGATCTCCCATTTGCTCCATGTGTTCGACACTCTACACATACTTGCACTATACACGATCTTTTGTGGAGTTATAATAAATTTTAACTCTGCACATTTATTTTTATTGCTTGAATCTTAATTGTGGATTAATTGTTGGTTTAGTCGGGTTTCTTATCGATCGCTTCGACGAATGTGTTCCCGTCTTGTGTGGAACACAAGACCGCGAGATTTTCAATTAAACAAGTCATATGCGTAGCAACCCAATATCAATTCCTCATATTATTGAGGTGAAATTGGATTGCACATAGCGAGTTCTTATCCTTTTGACAGTTGGTTCTATTAACAATTGGTCAATATCGCCTTAGGGGTGGTGGGCCCAGGTGTTAAAGACAGAATTGGGAAATGCAAGTTGGACTTGCAAGGCGGAATGTGTTCCCGCATCTTTTTATCTGAGTTACAAGTTCTCATATTATTATGATGTAACAAACGTATGAAATGAGATGCTGGATCTTGCTTGAGATATAATGGTAAGTATGTCTCTTATTTTGAAAGTGAATAAGGGTATGAACTTTCGGAGTTGACAAGGCAAGATAGCGTTGATATAAAAATCCTAAATAAAAAAAGTGTTTAGCAAATTATCTTATCTTAGATAACATACATTAAACCCATTCAAAATTATAGTCAATAATAACCGGTAAATTATCATGAATTGGATTTATGATCAAGATAATGTACTTCAAGTTGGACACATAATGTATGTGGTTGCAATGTACAAGTTCCCTCATAATAACAAGGAATGATAATTAAATAGATAATAGGATAACAACCTAGGGTTTGTGTGTCTCTATAGTATTGATCTCTCATCGAGTGCGCTTTGGAAGTATCACGTCGATGATGATAGTAATTATCAAAAATCCTTATAAAACCTAAGAAGATGCTTTGGCATACATATGTGCTCTCAATATTTAATCATGAATGACAGGGTTCACTGCATTATGCAGAATGGTGGCTCAATAAGAGAAGATGTACTGAAAATGTTTGAGTACCTACTTGAACCATAGTCTTTAAGAGTTTAGATGGATATAGATACGATGAGCGTCATCATTCTATTGTCTATACTCAAGTCATTCATGAAGCTTCATAATATTCATATTGTATGCATTGAATGAAGTATGTGTAAATGTTGAAATGCTCTTATATTGAAGTCTTTTGAGTTCAATTTAAGAGATCCTTTGTCTTAAGCAATAGTTATTTATAGATGAAGGAAGCGCAGGGAAGCATGGGTCTAACCCAAGGTAGAAGGAAAGTCAAATATTTAACTGTACATTTATGATTTCCACACATATGACATCCAAAGAGTTTGATGAATGATAATACTGCAAGATACTGAGGTATTGATAGTATGACTATCAAGTCTATCTCGAATCCTTAGAGAATGACTCAAATAGTGCATTGGCATAATTATACATCAACATATAATCATTGAAATTGAGTTGTTTATTGGATAAGATCATAGTCTAAAATTGTATCTCATTCTTCTAATAACACTTGCAATTGGTTACATATGATTTAAAAGACTTGAAAATTTGATCTTAAGGTTTAATAATCATCCACATGGATGTTGATGCAATTGTTGCAGCAATCTCCATTGTATAGATAGAATTCATATTTTCAGTCGGAGAGCCCATAGTCTTAGGGAATATATCTATGACCTAGATACTAAAATACACTCATTGTTCATTTCTAAATGTTGGAAATAAACAAGAATTCTGGAATAGACCGATCATAAAGAGTTATGATGGATATATTTCAGATAGTATTCTAACATCTGGAGGACTCTACTAAATTAGAAAATTAATGAACGATTCACTAACATTTCTAATATTGAAAATTAAACCTTAAAACATCAATAGGAGGATGAAGATCATCGAGAATAATCTAGCATCAAGCCTTGGATATATATCTATTGATGAGATCAATAGATTAGTAAGAGATGAAACTTTAGAATGTCTGAAATTTCAAATCTTACATACTTGTGAACATTGTATTCAAAGTAAAAATGTCCAATGCACCCTTCTCTGAGAATGGTGTAAGATGTCAAGGTATTCAAGATCTTAGACATATTGATGTATGTGGATCATTTGTATCATAATAAACAATAATGATATGTGATATCTATTGATGATTATTTGTGATATGAGATTTCTTCCCTTCACCTTATAAACCTTTGAAATGTTCAAATATTTCACTTTTTGGTTTAGAACTAAAGTCTGAAGGAAGATAAAATGAATTTTATCTAACCTAGGTAGCATGTATCTATTATATGAATTCAATGAATACCTTACAGAGATAGGAATATTGTTGCTCTCCCGCTCGTCCTAATACACCTTAACTCAATAGAGTTGTAGGGAGATGCAATTGGATCATGTGTGACATTATTTGATCAATGATGATTCTTAGCATAATTATATCTTAGTTTCCGAGTATATATATGTAGTAGGGACTACAATATATATCATTAATAAGGTTCCATGCAAATCTAAACCTGAAAACCGTCATACATTATGGTTTAGAACCTAACCTAGTATTGGGCACTTGAAGATTTAGGGTTGCTTGGTCCATAACCATGTCATGGATACAAGTAAGGTGGAATCTAGCACCAAAGACTGCTACTTCATTTGGGATATAAAGGATGGTATTGGATACCTACTTTATGACCTTGATGATCTTAAGATATTTCATCTCTAAGAATATGATTCTCAGATGATGTCTTTCTTGAGAATCAAGATGAAAATGAAGTAAAGGATCTCATTGAATCTAGAGAAGATAATGAGGCTCCTGAAATCAGAAACTAAAAGGACAACTAAAGATGAAACACACATACCTCTTCAAATTAGTTTGAGGATGGATTCCGTGTATAAAATAAGTCTGATAATGATCTGACTTCATATTATGAAACTTCTGAGGATCATGGCATGGAAAGATGGATGTTAGCAATAAGGTCTAAAGTAGACTTCATATACAAGTGTTGATATGGACCCTCAATAATCCACCTATAAGGGTGAAGAGCCTCGGTTTACCCTACTCAATTCAACCGAAATAATGATTAAATTTAATGTGTGTTCGTTGTAGTCGAGTAAATTCGAACTAATCAAAACCGCTTTGATTAATGTCAAATTAATTGTGAGCATCAATTTTTTTTATTTTACATGAGCAAGCCCAAGGTCAAACTCAGGGAGGCAACTTTTTTCTTAGATTAATTTGAAGTCAATTCCGATGTTAGGTTTTCAGGAGAACATTTTTTTTGGTATTTTTTTATGTAATTAAGAAAATACGATGCAATCTGGACCAGTTTCGAAGGTTAAAACACAAAGTATAGTCAAATTACGTCCAAAAATGATGAAACTTGGCCATAATATGAAATGCAATGAAATTAATCTACTGCAAATTTTTGAAATTTTTTGACTCTGTATGAATTGAATATGAATTAAAAATGAATGCATGGTGATTTTTGCAAAATTAATTTTAATAAATACCAAATTTATCATCTTCAGAAATAAAAAATAACCAAGATACTTCTATGTGAGATGAATCCAAGAAAGTTATTACACCTCAAAGATGCTGAATTTGGACCTACTAAAAATCAATGAAGCAAAACACCAATTAATTTATTAAGGCCTCGTTATGCATGCAAATGATGTGATTTTTGGGCACAAAGTAGAACTACTTGAACTAATTGTGATTTTTTTGTTATTTTTAGAGCAACAATTAATTTAATATGCAATTAAAGGCACATAGTGGGAAAACTATGTAAATTTCCACAAAAAGAATTATATTAAATTCCTCGAAGCTCCCAAAAATGTAACAAGCCTTCACAATGATAGAGCACAAGTTTCTCTACAACATGCATGTTTTGGAGTTATAAAATGATGCTAAATGAGTACCTAAATAAACGTGCAAACACAGGGGTGTAAATGCAAATAGAATTAAAGTTGTTTAAATCAAAAACATGCTTATAGTGACTAAAATGCAATTACCTATAATGTAGAGGGTATGCGTGCAATTTTTCCACTAGAAAACATGTGCCTCACGTGATGTTGCCCGGTAGGGACTGAGATGCAATTTTGAGAAACTGACTGGGCCTATAAAATACCCAGACCGCACGCGAAGACCACGTGAGGTCTAGGATCGGGAAGTGTTGGAGGCTCGGAGATGCTTCGGGTCTTCAGCAGGCTCGGATGTGCTTCGGTGTAG
Source organism: Ottelia alismoides (assembly GCA_037367405.1). Classification (NCBI taxonomy): domain Eukaryota; kingdom Viridiplantae; phylum Streptophyta; class Magnoliopsida; order Alismatales; family Hydrocharitaceae; genus Ottelia; species Ottelia alismoides. Next base: position 108,074 of record JAZKJV010011164.1, on the reverse strand, counting down.
CTTCGCGAGTAGCCTCAGCTTCGGATAGAGGCTCGGGTGGTAAGAGCCTAAGGTGTGGGGAAGAGGCTCAGAGCGGGCGACGTGGCCAAAAATTGACCGTCAGATCTCAAGGATCTAACGGTGGCTGAAGCTCCTAGACAAGGGAGACGTGGCACACCGTGGACCGTCCGATCAAGATGATCGAACGGCAATTGTGCATCGACTTCCTCCTTGCCGTCGCCTCCTACGGCGGGCTTGGTTGGGCTCCGACGAAGGTCAGTTGGCTCCGCCTCCTTCTTCCTTGCTTGGTGAAGACACCCGGAGGCTCCTGAGTGGCTGAATAGATTCGTCGAAGCTTGGGGAGCAGTCGGACGTCCTGGAAGAGGCGGGCATGGCCTGTATACCAGAGATGAAGAAGCTCAGAGAAGCTTCGGTGAGAGGTCCGTCCAGTGACGAAGGGGGTACCTACAATGTTAGTGAAGCGCAAAAATCATGGTGTAAGAGCTCACGTGGTGAAGTCGGGTGCTCGAGGCCTTAAGGCATGAAGAAGGTGACTGATGACGAGCTCCTCCGCCGTAAGGGGCGGAGCAACAGTCGAAGATGGTTCGATGGGTCGTGGAGACGAGCAGATTGTTGCGTGAAGATGGTAGTTTTGAGGCGGAGCTCGATTAATGGTTGGTGGGAGGCAGTATTGGTCGGAGAAGTGGGAGAAATTAAGAGAAATCAGAGGTTCAGAAGGTGAAGATTGGAGAAGAAGATGAAGGAGTCTACCTGGGAATTGGGGCTTGAAGTGGAGTCACCGATCTTTTCTCTAGGGCCGGCTGGTGCCCGAGCTCGAGCGGCATGATGGAGAAGTTGTTGCACGGCGGAGAAGAACCACTGTCGTCGCTCATTTTCAGACCTAATCTCTATCACAGATAGTAGGAGAAGAGCTCGAGGGACTCTCGTGTAAGGGTGGATAGCGCTGAAGGTGTCCGAAGGTGATGTATTTATATAGACGAAGTGGCAACTCCGGTGATGGGGGTCGAGGTTTACGTGAAGATTATGGAGCGAGAGAGAGGGATTCATGGCGAGAGTGGGCGCTGGCGAGGATGAGGGGAGAGTGGGGTTGAATGTGGAGTGATTATCGAGTGGAGACAGTGGCGGAAATGGCGAGGGAAATAGAAAGGGGACAATGGGTTTGCGAGAGGGAAGACATGGGAGAGAGGGTGTCTGGAGGTTAATGACGAAGTCTCGGCTGTTGGATCTCACGATCCAACAGCTAAGAGATGGGCGCAAAGAAGCGGTCCAAATCAGATCTGCGAGGCGTAATCGTGGGGCGCAGGAGTCGCCACATGGTGCGAGGAGATTAAAGAGGAAGTCAATGGCTGTGATGAGATCAGTGGGTAGTAAGAGCGGCGGGAAGGTGCGGTAGAGATCAAAACATTAAGGCTACGATCATGCAGATGTTGAAGGAGAACACGGTGCTTGCGGACAGATGAGATGGGATCTAGAGTTTGATCGGAAGGGGAAGATGGCCGAATTTGGAAAAACCTAAAACATGAAAGTTGTAGACCTTGATGAGATCTACAAGTTTCATGTTGACCAAAAACAGAAATGAGGTCAAATGAAGTGATAAAATACAGGTGTACAAATACAAATACATATAATATACAATGGGGGCCCAAAACCCAAGTTTTGCATACGAGCTCTGATTTTAATGAAATTGATCTTGTTTTTGAAGGTCTTTGAATGTGTATTACTTTAAAAGTGGGTAAACCTAAATCAGATGTTGTATGAGAGATATATGCACATTTTAATGTTCATGGTCTCAAACTTGGACTCGAGTTTTATTGGTCAATTTTACAAGTTAGTATTTTTTTGGTATTTTCCTTTTATTAGTACTAGTGGTATATACAATATAGAGTTGAATTTATAGAATTTGGAGTTAGTATAAAATATATACAAATAGGTGATTTTTACAAGTGAATTTGGCTTCTTGTTTAATGCAGATGTGGAAGCTAAAATGTAGATATTATCTATGCATGCATGAATGCTAATTATGCAATATAGGTGATGAAATACATCTAATTATTCGGGAACAAAACTCTATTTTCAACTTTTAGAGTGATGAATCACAAATTCATCAACCCCCTATACTTAAACATTTCTCGTCCCGAGCAACTAAAATGAAATGCAAAAGTAAAATGAAATTGGGTTCCATACCAAGGTCATCAACAAAAGTTGAAAATGGAGCTTGACTCGACCTTTGGATTAATTGTGTGGCGGAACCTTATTGGGATCTGAATTTAAGACCTAACATACTCTAAGTTCCAGAAGTCTTCTATTTAAGATGCCTCAACAGTCAGGACAGAACAAATCCTCATACGCAAATTTCTATTGACTATGATTCTTACTTGTACTGTGTAAGTGAAAAATAGCTCTCCACATCAGAAATGGCAAAAAACCAGTCTCCTCTAATAAGGTAACTCTAATTCCCCTGTCCATTAACTCTTTCCTCGAGGAACGGGGTATTCCCTTCTAAGTTCAAGTGCAACCGGCTCAAGAATAGGGGGTGGAGAGAAGATTGGACGGTAGCCAGTGTAGCTACCTATCCTAGGATGCTTGACCAGTGTAGCCAAGTCATCCAGTTGCAGGCTTCCATGGTATGAGGCTTTGAAGCATATGACTTGCAAATATACATACTCCGACAAGCGTTTTATTTTCAATCCGGCCTGTCCATTTTTTTTTGGAGTTCTTTTTTTCTTTTCTTTTTTCTTTTTTTTGACATATATAAAAGGTGCAGCATGTGCATAAGGAGTTTTTCTTCTTGACCCAGTAGACTATCCCTCTTTTGAAGCAGGAGTTTTTCTTCATGAGTCAGTAGACTATCCCTCTTTTGAAGCATTATTGCAACCCATAGCATCCCGTCCTTAGATGTCAACACCACCAGACTAGGTTGAGATGTAATACCCTCCCTAGAGGAGGACGGATGTTTCCACCCGTGTGCTACTCCAAGCCAAAGGATTCTACCTTCTCACCACCTCATCAATGAAGAGCTACATGCATAGTGCTTGTCCAAGTTAGGTCACTGTCTAAAAGAATCATGCGTGTGCAAGAGATATTCTATATACACTAGTCAAGATGACATGTGAATATAGACTTACGGACTCAAAGAATTAAGTCACTCGACCTGAAAAATCTTAACTCCAGTTCCTATAAGGTTCCTCTGAAATTAGGTACATCAAGGTCAAATCAAATCTATCCTCAACATCTATTCATAACTTGGTTCAGAACCCACTAACTTTTCACTTTGCATATGTTTATATGCAGATGAGATGTAGATGACATGCTATGTGCATAAATGATGTGCAAGACACATTTTTTTTGAATGCAAGGATGATATACAAGAGTAAATAAGAAGCTAATTTTTTATTTATTTTTTGGTTTTTTTTCAAAAATTTGGTATACCTCCTTTTTTACAACAATTTTTCAAGAGTTTTATAAGTATTATACAAATTATACAAGTGTTATACAATATACAAGTATACATATATTTTACAAATGTTTTTTTATTATTACTCATCCCGTAATTATTGCATAATATATACAAAAATATGTGAAAGTACGAGCTATGGGTAAAGTATATATGTAATATATACACGCCCCCTATACTAAGCATGTGTTACATCCTCAGAGCACAAAAAGCGAGGAAAAAGACATAGCTCGTGCTAAGCGTAGGAAAGCTAAAATAACAAAAATGTATAGAAGTCGTCCCGCCCCCCTATACTTAGGATCTGGCAACCTAAGTGTAGAAGAAGAAAAAAAAGGGGGCGGATGAGGTTTAAGAAGGGAAATGGAGGAGTATATATACAACATGGGCATCAGTCCCCCCCCCCATACTTAGGCTCAGGTCAGCCTAAGTATAGGACAGGAGTGGATGTGAGAACCGATGAGATCTGGAGGATGTATAGCGAATGGTAAAGAGACTTGAGTCACTCTCCCCCATATACTTAGGATCTGGTTATCCTAAGTATAGCCATAAAATGGAGCCAGGGCGAGTGATTCGAATCACTGTGGAGGGAGGGAAAGAAATATATACAAGAAGGATGAGTATATACAAAGATCAAGATCTGAATCTTTTCGATGATGCTGATTGTGAGAGCTCACTATTGCAAGGTCTCATGCACAGCTTTATGTGTGTCTACTGAGTCTGCCTCACGCATGAAAACAATCTCTTCAACACAAACTAACTGTTCATTAGGTTCGACAAAGTGTTTCAGCAGTTGCCCATTAACTAGGGATGTATGTGCTCCATCTGTAAGATCTGAGATCTCTACACATCCACTATCATGCACATCACGGACTATCAACGGACCCATCCACTTGGATTTCAGCTTACCTTGGAAAACCTTCAGCCTCACATTAAACAACCATACCTTTAGCCCAGGAAAAAGTTCTTTCGTTCTATAAATCTATCATGACAACACTTTACCTTGTCCTTGTACACCAAATTGTTGTCATATGCTCGGTTTTCGATCTCCACAAGTTCATTCAGATCCATCTCTCTCTATTTCTGTCGTAGGTATGTGTTCCAGTTGACCTTCTTGATTGCCCATTCGGATTTATGCACTAGTTCTGTGGGCAAATGGCATGGATTTCCAAACACCATTCTGAATGGGGGGGTTCCTAAAGGTGTCTTGTAAGCTGTCCTATAAGCTCAAAGGACTTGATCCAAAATCTGAGATCAGTCCTTCCTGTATGGGCGAACAAGCTTCTGCAATATGGTCCTAACTTCCCTATTCGACACCTCTGTCATGCCATTGGTCTGTGGGTGGTATGGACTAGCGACACGTGGTCGATGCCATAACCCTTTAAGAGTTTCTTCACGTCTCTATTCACAAAATGGCTACCCCCATCGGATATCAATACTTTGGGGATCCCAAACCTAGAGATGATGTGATCTCTAATAAATTTACAGACAGTCCTGCTGTCTGCGGCTCGGGTCGGGATAGCCTCCACCCACCTTGATAGATAGTCCACTGCAAGAAGGATACATTCAAAACCATGGCTAACCAGGAATGGGCCCATGAAGTCGATGCCCCAGACGTCAAAGACTTCACAAATGATGGCATGCTGCATTGGCATCTCATCCTTGGAACCAACGGTTCCTCCCATTTACTGGCATACTGGGCACGACTTCGCAAAGGTGAGTGCATCACGAAATAGAGTCAACCAGTATAAGCCATATTGTAGTACCTTCCATGCGGTCCTCTTCCCGGAGTGGTGTCCTCCTGCCTCCAGAGTATGGCAGAAAGTAAGGACACTTTGATATTCCTCCTGAGGAATACACCTCCTCCAGACACAATCCAGTCCTTTAAAGAAAAGGATCGGATCCTCCTTATGGTAATGTGCATCCGACTTGAGTCGATCTATGTGGCTCTTGGGCCAATCTTCGAGAACTTTCTTGGAGACAAGATAGTTCACTATATTGGCGTACCATGGGAGTAAGTTGATAACAAAAACCGACTTGTCGGGGAAGGAGTCTCGAATAGGCATATCATCAAAAGTATCCAGAATTTCGAGACGGGAGAGGTGATCAACCACTACGTTCTTCCTTCCAAGTTTATCTCTAATGTCTAGATCAAATTCCTGGATGAGTAAAATACACCTAAGAAGACACGCCTTCACGTCCTTCTTTTCTATTAGGTACCGTAGTGCTGTATGATCCGTGAACACAATCGCCTTAGATCCGAGGAGATGAGATCTAAATTTATCCAAGGCAAAAACTACTGCAAGCATCTCCTTTTCGGTAACTGTATAGTTACGATGAGCGGTATCAAGCACTTTGCTTGCGTAGCGTATAGAAAACGGGATACCGTCCCGCCTCTGTCCTAATACAGCCCCAACAACAAAATCTGAGGCGTCCATCATGATCTCAAAAGGAAGAGACCAATCTGGGGCTTGTAGGATCGGGGCATCCCTGATCATCCCTTGAAGTTTCTTAAAGGCCTCAAGACATTTACGATCAACAATAAACACCATGTCATTGCCTAAAAGCTCAGTTAGCGGCTAGACGATCTTTGAAAAATCTTTGATAAATCTCTGATAAAATCCAACATGCTAGAGGAATGACCGTAAATGTTTTACGTTGGTTGGTAGTCGGAGTCATCTGATCACATCCACCTTGGTAGGGTCAACCTCCATTTCTCTCTTGGAGATGACATGCCCCAATATAATGCCCTCCGTCACCATGAAGTGACTTTTCTCCCAGGAGAGCACCAGATTAATCTCATAACATCTTTTGAGGACTCAGTCCAGATTTCTAAGACAGGAATCGAAGGAATCATTATATACTGAGAAGTCATCCATGAAGACTTCCAGGAATTCACCGACCATCTCGGCGAATACTGCAATCATGCACCTTTGAAATGTACCGGGAGCATTGCATAACCCAAAGGACATGCGCCTGAAAGCATAGGTACCAAAGGGGCATGTAAAAGTGGTTTTCTCATGGTCCTTAGGAGCAATAGCTACTAGATTGTAGCCTGAAAACCCATCTAAAAAGCAGAAGAATTCTTTTCCTGCTAATCTTTCTAAGATCTGATCAATGAATGGTAGGGGAAAATGATCCTTCTTCGTCGCGACATTCAAGTGTCTGTAATCCACATAGACATGCCAAGACGTGGGTACTCATGTCACGATCTCTTCTCCGTCCTCATTGGCGGTCGTCTGGATTCCTAACTTTTTCGGGACAACATGGATGGGTGCCACCCACTTGGAATCGGAGATGGGGTAAATGAAACCCGCATCACACCATTTCTCAATCTCCATCTTCACGACTCTCGTAAATTTGGATTCAACCTGCGTTGGAATTCATGAGAGGGTTTAGCTTCATTCTCCAGGTAGATATGGTGCGAACACAGAGAGGGAGATCGGAGATGCTCCAGCCTATCGCCTTGCGGTTTTTCTCCAGGATCTCTAGCAAGCGAGATTCTTGCTCCTCGGTCAATCACGAACTGATGATGGCCGGATATTTCCTCTCTTGTCCCACAAGGAAGGCGTACTTAAGGGTTATGGGTAATGGTTTGAGCTCAGGTAAGGTGTGATCATCAAGGAAGTCTGGCTCAATCAGTTCTGGCTCTGTGCTGGTAGTGGTTGGATCTGTCTTTGAAGTTACTGCTACCAACTCATTCATCTCTAGAGTCGGATTGTCAAAAGTATCCAAACAATCGGCTAAAGCCACGCCTGACTCATCATCCTCATCTTCTGATTGTCCTAAAGAGGGGACGACTGATAGGCCCAGCTGGGCCTCTGCGTCATCGAAGATGTAGGGAGATGCATTCTCTGTGTGATATGTGTTGTACTCGTTCCTAAGGATCTCGAAAACTGTCTCATGCACAAGATTCTCTCCAGCGGAGAGGGACTCATCGGTGTTGGCTGGGTTCTGTCTCCATGGTCCAACGGTATCTACATGAACACAATATGCTTCTAACGAAGTGTACTCGGTGCTAGATTCAGAATCTGGCATCTGCCACTTTGTCAGCTTCATCTCGAGTTCCTCATCTCCGCCTAGAGTTTGGAACTGAATCTTCCCGATCTTATAATAAAATAAGGCCCATGTCGTTCTAAGGAAGGGGCTTCCTAGAATGATCTAGGAATCTCTCTAATTTTGAGGGGTCTCCTTATCAAGGTCTTTGAAGTCTACCATGTAATTCTGACCCTCGACTTTGATGATAATGTTCTTCAATTCTCCGTTGGACCTCTTGATTGTTTTGTCTACGAACTGAAGTAAGGCTCTGGATTTCCTAAGAGGTCCTATATTTAGCTGCTCATAGAGGGATGCGGGCATCAGGTTAATTGAGGATCCATTGTCTAGGAGAGTGCGTGCAAACAAGGTGTCATCGACATGACTCACCACATAATGGGCACCCATGTCACTTCGCTTCATTGGAAATGCATTCTTAATGGTGCAAGTAGTGGCTACTGAAAAAACGTTCTTTTCAACACGGCTTTTGTTTTTCCCGCTGACCCCAGTAGGTGTGCATCTCACTTTAAGGTATTTCTTAAATGCAGGTGTCATGTCCACATACTTATCAAAGACGATTGTGACCTTGATATACTTGTTGTAGAACTCTGCCATCTCAAGATCCTCTTTTTGGATTTTTTTGTCTTTTTCTTCTTTCCACCCTTAAGGGCACATGGGAAAGGGATTATTGACGATAACTCGGATTCTGAAACTGAAAATTTTTCATTCAAATGGGAAACTGAGTTCTGTACAGGACTCTGACTCTGAATCTGACATGGACTCAGGTGAAAAAGAAATTCCTATGGTGAAACAGGTGATGCATCTACCGTGACTTCTGGGACGTCCTCCTCAGATGAAGGTACGGGCTCCTCATCTATTTCGCCTGATTCACTACCGGTGCTCCTCTTCTTCTTCTTTCCATGGTGCCTTGAGGACTTGGAAATCCTCTTATTCTACCGGTTATGGTGATGGTGGTGTTGCTCCTCTGCCTTCAAGTTCTCCTAAGGTAGAGACTTGGCAGCGTCTTGCTCCTGTACCCGTGTCCGATTAGGTACAGTCACGGTCCTTAAGCTCCTGAGGGATATATGATTAACATTATCGTACAAAAGGATCTCGTGTTCAAATAGAGAGTAATCTGAATAGTATACCTAATCGTGTGGTCGGTGCTGACCCTGATTCAGGCTGTTTGGGTTGGACTAAACCTGGGCAGGAATTGGGGTTTTTGGTGATATCTGTTGATCCTGGGTACGTGAAACATGGTTCAGATCTGTTCTGATGTCCAGGTAGTCATTTTATATCTGCTGGACCCTATCAACTGTCTGCTGAGGGGGTCAAGGTTTTACTACATCCCGTTGATCTCGAACTCCTGCGGAGTTTCCTCGTAGACTGACTCCACCTGTGGGGGTGCGTGTTGCTCATGTTGAGTGTACTGCTGCTCCTCAACACAGCTACTCTGAGGCCCATGTACTTGTTCCTGTACAAGATGAACTTGATGCATTGGTACAAGAGGTTGATTGACACAGATGTATCGGGGTCTAAATGCATCTCACATAGGGCGGAGACACAGTCGTTGTGGAGACCCTAGATAAACATGTATCAAGTCAACAATTAACCCACAACAAGTAAATCAAGCAATAAAAGTAAATGCGAAGTTAAAATTTATTATAACTCTACAAAAAAATGTGTATAGGTGCAAGTATGTGTAGAGTGTCGAACACAGGGAACAAGCAGGATAGATCGGGCAATCAATGCACAAGAATGAATGTGATCAAATGTCTATAAATGTATTATTTTTGTGGGTTTTTAATTTTATATTTTTTACTTTTTTTTTTTAACTTTATATTTTGATTTTGTTTAATTTCTGATTTTCTATTTTCTTTTTGTATTTTATATTTTTTATATTTTCTTTTAAATAATAAATTAGATACACAAAAAAGAAAAGAGAGATATAATATATATACATATGGGTAAAAATAAACAAAAATCATGAAATAAAATATTTTTGGGCTTTTTATAATTTTCTAATGTTTTGTAATTTTTTCTAATTTTTTCCAAATTTCTTTGGTATTTTTAATGTCAAAATGATTGAAAATAGTGAATAAACTACAAGGCTGAAACTAAAATGAGGATGAAAAATATGAAATAGAGATCAAAATTCCTCAAATTAATTTTAAAGTAAAGATAATAAAACAAAGAAAATCCAGCGATAAAAATTAACTTTTTTAGGATTTTTGTGGAATTTTCAAGATTTTTATGAATATTTTAGGGGTTTTGCTATTTTTAGGAGTTTTCTTTTGTATTTTTTATAATTTTGGACTGAAGTTAGAACATATAGAAAACAATAAAATATAATTTTTTTGGAATTTTGCAAAGGTTTTTTATTTTTTTGGTATTTTCTAATACAGACAGAAAAAAATGCATGTTTTTGATTTTTTATAAATATTAAAATGCAACAAAAATGCAAAATAAAAATGTTGCATGAAAGACCAAAAAAATATGAACTTATGCTATTTTTTTGTGAATTTTTGGGATTATATAGATGCATGAAATAAATAAAGGCAACAAAAAGAAAATTCATTACTAGCAGGGGTGTTTTCGTAATTATGCCAAAGCCTAGGGGGTACATGCAATTTTTCAACAAAATATATAATACAATATAAAATTTTTGGACCAATCACAAATAACCAGGAACCCATATTTATATCTGCAATTTTCCCAAATATGCACGTGGTACTCACGTACCTGGCAGGGACCTAAAAGCAATTACCAAAAATCTGTGGGCTACTTTGCAATTTAACCAAAAATAATACACATTATAAAATAGTTTCTGGACCGAACTTAAATAATACAAACCCCAGGGGCCCCCGTGCAAAATTCACACACCCTACGTGCACGAGTCACGTGAGATGATGTGGACATGGGCCTAAGTGTAAATATGAGAAAGCCAGGGGCATTTTTGCAAAATATTCAAAATAAATATAACTGCAGATGAATGATTATATACTACTTAATAAATACAAAAACGCCCGAGGTAAAAAGTGCAAAATACTCAGGCCGGTGCGGATCAAACGGCGTATCACTCTTCACTTGCCACGTATGGCTCCTTGGATGCACGATCTCACTTCCGCTACCAATGGTGACGATTAGATCCTACGACGAGGATCAACGGCTATGACGCATCTGGATCGGACGACACCTGCTAGATATAGAAGTCTGCCCTTGACTAAACGACGAAGGAGGCCCCAGGATGAACAGGGAAGAACTGAAGCTTGGGCTTCCCTCGATCGCTCGGATCACGCTGCTCCGTCGATCGGATGCTCCACGACCGGTCCCAAAAGCTTCCTCGAGAGTTCCTCAAGCGGCCGGCGGTGTCAAAATGGCGTGGAGACCAGCAGTGGGCCACCGCGACGTCGGGGAAGAGTTGCGGCTCCAGGTACCTCAAGCTCAACGAAAATCAGCTCCGATGGGGCCTTCTGGCTCCTGACCCTGCAAATAAAACTCCAGCGAACAAAGGAAGGGCTCGGGGCCTTGATTGCCTAGGTAGAATGGCTGGTGGAGGCGAAGTCGAGGCTCGCCGGAGCAACTCCGACGAGGGGGGTGATTTGGTGATCTAATGGACGAAACGCGATATGGCGAATGGGGTTTTGATCCTACGGGTAAGGTGAACGAACAGAGCAAATAAAATAATGAGAAAAGGAACCTCAAAGATGTGTGTCACCTGAGGAAGAACCTTAACGGCGAGGGTGTTCACCGGAGGTGGTGGAGACCACCTCGACGTCTCTTCGATCCTTCTGAAGGCCTCCTGGAGAAGCTGTAACCTCCTCCTGGCGATGTGGCACAAAAGGTGGAGAGGGAAATGGTCAAAAGGGTTTCAAACTTGGCTCGAAAGTTGGAGGTTGTATTTGAAGGGTTGACGAGGTGCTCCAAAGATCGAGGGAGATCGACGAAATCGAGATTCCTCGGTCCTAGGAAAGACGAGGGTGTGAAAGAGGGATGAACGAGGCACAAAAGTCGTGAAGGGTGTATCATGAAATGGTGAAAGATCGCTCCTCGAAAAATCTGAGAAATTAAGTCAAAAACCATGTCTGACACGGGTACAGACCTCGGTCAGAGAGTTGACCGAGGTCAACCAGCGGAAGCTCCTGGTTGGTCCACGTGGACCAACCAGAAAATTCTGTGGCAAAAATATTTCAAAAATCATTTTAAAATAGCAAATGAATTTATTATTTTTAGGCTATTAAATAAAAAAAGTTTATTATTTTGTAAATTATTTTATTATGATTTTTATTTCTTTTTTTGAGATGAAAAATTACAAGTTCCCTTTTTGGGGTTATATAGGTATACATATCTATATATTTTAATATTTTATTTTTATGTTCTGTATTTAATTTTATTAAGTTTGTTTAATATTTTATAAATTTAAAAAATATTTTTATACAATTTAATATATTTTATTTTATTTTTTTGATGTATTTTGTACACTTAAATAAATATGAATATTAATTGTACATGTATACTTATAGGTATTATACGTATGTATTTTATACATGTATTTTATTTTTGTGTTTTCTTTAGGTTCTTATTCCTATTTTAATATATATATTTATTATGAACAATATTTATAAAATTATAAGAATATAAAATTGTAAAAATTATGAATAATAAATAAAATGAATATTTAATCTGTACAAGTATACAATAGGGGTCCAAAACCTAACTTTCAAATCGTAGCTCCGTAAAATACGAAACCACCTTCATTAAATAGCTTATTGAAAATTATATACAATTAAAGGATATTTTGATGCGTTTCGAGTTTTTATTTAAGAGATACAAGTCTTGAAGTTGGAATTCTGGAATCTTATTCAGATCATAACTTTTTGTCTGTACAATATTTTTGTATAAAATCAATTTTATGTTTTTCTATATTTAATTATCTACAACTTTCATGTACAAAGTTATTTTATTTGGAGTATAGAAAGTGAAACCAAAAATAGATTCCAAAATGAATAAAGAGTGAATTAAATAATAGGGAATTTTTATTGCATTTGGCCCTTATCTCCCCCTACTTTATTGCTTGTCGATCTAGTCATCGCGATGCCTAGGTCTCGGGGTTTTGGGTCATAAAATATTTACAATATTTTATTCTTTTTCTTTTCTTTTCTTTATTCTTTTCTTTTGGCTTTAAAAACTATATTTTGCACACTATTTACACACACATGCATGAATGCTAAAATGCGGGAATTAAGGGTATTTACAAGCATTTGCCAAGGTTTTTGAGGCCAAAATGATAGAATAAAGATGATGAAATGTGAATTCATCATCCCCCTATACTTTCCTTTGCTAGTCCCTAGCAAACACTTATGCAATAAGTGCAGAAAAGAAAAACAAAGAAAAGAAAAAGAAGAAAGATGGATTAAATTTAATTGTCAAACTTGTCTTCACAAAATCAAAGTTTGGAGCTTAAGTCGGACCTTTGGAATTTTAGTGCGGGTGGAACCTTAATGGGAATCGGATTTGAAATCCAATAGCCTTCAAGAATCCCAAAACCCTGCTCAAGTCTCCTCAATAGCCCGGTTAGAAATATTTCAACTCATACGCAAACCCTTACGACTATGAATCTGACTCGTACAGTGTAAGTGATAGTGGCTCTCCCCAACTGAAATGACAAAGAAACATACTTCTCCAGTATGACAACCCAATTATTCACCAATCCAATAACTCCATCCTCGAGAAGCAGGGTATTCCCTTCTAAGTTCAAGTGGCAACCAACTGAAGAGGAGGGGGTGAAGAGAAGAATGGACGGTAGCCAGTTTCGCTACCTATCCTAGGATGCAAGACCAGTGTAGTCTAGTCATCTAGTTGCAGGCTCACATAATTTGACTTTGAAACTCAAGCTTGCTTATTGACTATACAACATATGTACACTCCGGCAGACATTTTATTTTTGTACATGCCTATCCACTTTTTTGGAGATTTTTTTGAAATACTATTTACAGTAGCATTTACATAGGGAGTTTTTCCTATTGAGCCAGTAGACTATCCCTCTATCAAGCTTTATTGCAACCCACACTCTCCTGTCTTTAGAATTCCTCATCACTGGACGGGTTGGGGTGCACTTCCCTCCCTAGAGGAGGACAAATGTTTCCACTTGTGTGCGTCTCATACTGGCAATTTCAATCCCCTCACCACTCCAACTGAGTTGAGCCATGTGAAAGGTGCAGTTGTCCAAGTTAGATCATTATCAACAAGAGTTGTGCGTATGTTCCGAAATACTCTACTTAGGCAGTCAAGAATCCATTGAACCAAGTCTCGTGATCCTCAAAGAATTAAGTCATCTAGACCCGAAGTACCTCAATTCCAGTTCCTATAAGGTTCCTATTATTAGGTAGATTTAAGGTCCAATCAAGCTCCAATCTTCGGATTTTATTTAGACGTGTTCAAATATCAAACTCAATCCAAAAAATGCTCATGATATGCAAATGTTATGCAGAATGCAGAAAATATTTTTGTGATGCAATTTTCAAAGATTTTGAACTTTTTATGGATTTTTGAAAAGGATTATGCATATGCAAATTTTTTTGTATTTTTCAAAAAGATTTTTCAAATGTTTTTGTTATTTTAATTTTGCAAATGTTTTTGGGATTTTTGAAAAGAAAAGATTTTGGCTAAAGACTAGGTACAAATATTTACATGGGGATGCAAATTATATTTACAAGAAGTGGATTTTAAGAATTTGCAAGGGTAAGTTGTCAATCTTATAGGTGTATATATAAAGAATTTTAGTGTGATGTATATACTCCTTAAACTTATTTGAAAAAGATTTTGCAAACATTTTTTGAAAACTATAGTCCAAAATATTTTTTACAAACATTTTTACAAACATGTACACATTTGAAAATTATTTTGCAAAGGTTTTACAAACAGTATAGATAGATTTGTCAAAATATTTGTACAACTATTTTTCAAACCATTTACAAATAGTTTTTCAAACATTTTATTTCACAGAAAGAAAAATAAAAGTTTCAAACCAAACAATTTTACACAGGTTGAAAACATGTAACAAAATATTTTCCAAATAGCTTTCAAAAGATTTTTCACAAAGATTTTCAAACTATTTTTCAAACATTTTGCAAAAAATACATGATTTATTAATCAGTAGATACAAAAAGAATTTGAGGATCAATCAACATCTTTTTATTAAGGTTTTTAATGGATTTTTAGCCATAATTATTAATAAAAATACGAAAGTACGTGTTACGGATAAAGTATATACGCAGTATATACGACCCGCTATACTTAGCTTGAGCTATGTCCTCATAGATCGGAGAGAAAAGAGAAGACATAACTCGTACTGAGTATAGACAAGTCAAAGAATAAAGAACGAATGAAGGAATGAATGAATGAGAAGTTGACCATCCCCCCTATACTTAAGATCAAATAATCCTAAGTATAGCAGAATATACACAAAGCAGGGGGGATCAGGGGTGGGAATGAACAGATTGTACTCAGATTGTCTCCCCCTATACTTAGGGTAAGATATCCCTAAGTATATACAAGAAGAGGAGACAATGGAGAGGATCGAAAAGAATGAAAACTTGGGGTGCACACCCCCTATACTTAGGACAAAGTGCGTCCTCAGTATACAAGACTGTCAACAAGGGGCGACACCTTTTTGATAGATAAAGAAGATAGAAAAGGAAAAGAAGAAAAGAAGAAAAGAAAGAGTAGATCACAACTCAGTGTATGCACCCCTCTATACTTAGTACAAGGCGTGTCCTAAGTATAGCAAAATCATAAGATGACAATGGGGTAGCAGACATAACGGAAGAATGAATGAATGATATGATATGGACATGTGGATCTATACAATGGAAGATGGAAATGATAATCATGTATGAGATTCAGGTGATGTGAGTCAAAGAGCGCATCTCATACAAGATGAATGGGGGCAACGTCAACGGTCGGCGGATCATGATCTAGATATAGTTTCAGGCGCTTACCGTTAACTCGAAAGGTAGAAGAAGATGACAACTCGGATATATCAATACTGCCATTGTCATGTACCTTTCTGACCACATAAGGACCTTTCCATTTACTCTGTAATTTCCCTGGAAATAATTTCAGCCTAGAATCAAACAACCATACACGCTGATCAGGCTCAAACTGTTTATGGCTGATATGAGAATCGTGCCATATCTTCACTTTTTCCTTATACTATAGGCTGCTAGAAAAGGTCGTATCTCTCAGTTCCTCCAGGGCTGCCAACTCTACTTTCCTATGTTCTCCTATACTCTCGGGATCCAATAATAACTCTGTAACGACCCATAGTGACTTGTGCTTGATTTCCACTAGTAAGTGGTACGGCTTGCCATAGACGAGATAAAAGGGAGATGCCCCTAATGGTGTCTTGAAGGAAGTCCGATAGGTCCATAAGACCGAGTCCAAAAGTTGTGACCAATCCTTTCAGTCTGGGAAGACTACCTTCTGTAGAATAGTCTTGATCTCCTTGTTCGATACTTCAGCAAGACCATTGGCCTGAGGGTACCTTGCTCCGTCACTCAACAGGCAGGGTGATCCACACATAAGTTAAAGATAGAAATGAAAATTACCTATATGATGCAAGAAGAAATCGTCTCTAGATGAGCAATTTCTATTAATCGTGAAGCACAAGTGGCTATCAACTAGGAAGAGAAACGGAGTCCGATCTAGGAAGCCGATCGGTGTCCACCACAGTGGATCCTGCCAGCGCTGTATACGACTTCTCTCGGCGCATGGTCTCTAATCCAAGTCAAATAGCTTTTGAAGTGAATTTTAGCTAAGTCCAATTACGGTCTAATAGGCAAAATATTAAGTGTGGGGCCTTAGCTAAGTACGTCACAATCAATAAAAACTCCTAAATCTAGGGGCTAAATCCGCGTGAATCAAAACAAAATAAAAGTCGAATAAAATAAAAACAGCGATAAAACCGAAAAAGCCAACGAGGTCCCCAAGGGAACAATCCCTCGGGCGCTGGACCTCGTGAAGTGTAGAAGTGTCCAAGAGTCCTGTTTAAGTTACAATTCAAGAGCCGCCCTTTCTCACTTAAATTACACAAATATAGACAATGAAATAAAATGCTCAAAATATGTCTTCAGACACTCTAAGTCCTCCTTTGTGCTGGGTCAAAGCTGCCTCATGTGCGTGCGCAGGTGCTCTAAAGAGGAGCTCCTCCCTCGGTCCGCTTATCTCACACAAAATCCAAATAAGGAGAGTGGTTAGACAATTCAACAAGATATATCAAAAATAGAGAAAAGAAATGAAGCATGAATATAGGCAAATAATCACAATCAAGCTCAAATAAATCCGATGTATACGTTGTTGCTCCCCGGCAATGGCGCCATTTGATTGACGCAGATTAATTGAGGTCTAAATGCATCTCACACAGGGCGGAGACATAGTCGTTGCGACGATCCTCGATAAACCCGTATCAAGTCAACAATTAACCCACAACAAGTAAATCAAACAATGAAAGTAAATGTGCAGAGTTAAAAGTTAGTATAACTGTAGAACAAAAATATGTATAGGTGCAAGTATGTGTAGAGTGTCGAACACAGGGAACAAGCAGGATAGATCGGGCAATCAATGAACAAGAATGAATGTGATCAAATGTCTACAAATGTGTTATTTTTGTTGGTTTTTTATTTTATATTTTTTTATTTTTTATTTTTTAATTTTATACTTTGATTTTTAATTTTTCGATTTTGTATTTTCTTTTTGTATTTTATATTTTTTTATATTTTCTTTTAAATAATAAAGTAGATACATAATAAAGAAAAGAGAGATATAATATATATAGAAAAATGGGTAAAATCAAGAAAAAATAAGGAAATAAAATATTTTTGGGCTTTTTATAATTTTCTAATGTTTTTGTAATTTTTCAAAACTTTTCCTAATTTTTTTGGTATTTTTAAAGTCAAAAATACTGAAAACAGAGAATAAACTATAAGGCAGAAACTAAATGAGGATGAAAAAAAATCAAATAGAGTCCAAAATTCGTCAAATTAATTTTAAAGTAAAGACAATTAAACAAAGAAAAGTCAGAGATAAAAATTATATTTTTAGGATTTTTGTGGAATTTCCAAGATTTTTATGAAGATTTTAGGGGTTTTGCTATTTTTAGGAGTTTTCTTTTGTATTTTTTTTATAATTTTTGGACTAAGTTCAAACACACGGAAACAAAAAAATATAAAATTTTTGGAATTTTTCGAAGGATTTTTATTTTTTTGGTATTTTCTAGTGTAGACAGTAAGGAAAATGCATGTTTTTGAATTTTTATAAATATTAAAATGCAACAAAAATGCAAATAAAAAGTGGCATGAAAGACCAACAAAACAGGAACTTATGCTAATTTTTTGAGAATTTTTGGGATTTTATATATGCATGAAATAAATAAAGGCAATAAAAAGAAAATTCATTACTACTAGGGGTGTTTTCGTAATTATGCTAAAGTCCAGGGGGTACATGCAATTTTTCCACAAAATATATAACGCAATATAAAATTTTCTGGACCAATCACAAATAACCAGGAACCCAGGTGTATGCCTGCAATTTTCCCATAGACACACGTTGTACTCACGTGCCTAGTAGGGACCTAGAAGCAATTACCAAAAATACGAGGGCTACTTTGCAATTTAACCAAAAATAATACATGTTATAAAATAGTTTCTAGACTGAACTGAAATAATACAAACCCTAGGGGGCCCCGTGCAAAATTCACACACCCACGTGCACGAGTCATGTGAGGTGACATGGATAGGGGCCCAAGTATAAATATGAGAAAGTCAGGGGCATTTTTGGAAAATATCCAAAATAAATATAACTGCAGATGAATGATTATATACTACTTAATGAATACAAAAACACCCGGGGTAAAAAGTGCAAAATACCCAGGCCGGTGCGGATCGAACGGCGGATCACTCTTCACTAGCCACGTGTCGCTCCTTGGACGCACGATGCTGCTTCGGCTACCAACGGTGATGATTAGATCATGTGACGAGGATCAATGGCTGTGACGCATCTGGATGAGACGACACCTGCTAGATCTGGAAGTCTGCCCTTGATCGAATGGCGAAGGAGGCCCCAGGATGAACAGGGAAGAACTGAAGCTTGGGCTTCCCTCGATCGCTCGGATCGCGCTGCTCCATCGACCGGATGCTCCATGACCGGTCCCAAAAGCTTCCTGAAGAGTTCCTCGAGCGGTCGGCGGCGTCAAAATGGCGGGGAGACCACCGGTGGGCTACCGCAGCATCGGGGAAGAGTTACGGCTCCATGTACCTCAAGCTCAACAAAAATCGACTCTAGATGGGGCCTTCTGGCTCCTGACCCTGCAAATAAAACTCCAGCGAACAAAGGAAGGGCTCGGGGCCTTGATTGGCTAGGTAGAATGGCTGGTGGAGGCGAAGTCGAGGCTCGGCGGAGCAACTTTGGCGAGGGGGTGATTTGGTGATCTGATGGACGAAACGCGATATGGCGAATGGGGTTTTGATCCTACGGGTACGACGAACGAACAGAGCAAATAAAATAATGAGAAAAGGAACCTCAAAGGTGTGTGTCACCTAAGGAAGAACCTCAACAGCGAGGGTGTTCACTGGAGGTGGTGGAGACCGCCTCGACGTCTCTTCGATCCTCCTAAAGGCCTCCTGGAGAAGCTGTCACCTCCTCCTGGCGATGGGGCACAAAAGGTGGAGAGGAAAAATGGTCAAAAGGGGTTCAAACTTGGCTCGAAAGTCGGAAGTTGTATTTGAAGGGTTGACGAGGCGCTCTAAAGATCGAGGGAGATCATGAAATCGATGATCATCGACCTAGGAAAGAAAAGGGCGTGAAAGAGGGATGAACGAGGCACAAAGGTCGTGAAGGGTGTATCGCGAAATGGTGAAAGATGGCTCCTCAAAAATCTGAGAAACCAAGTCAAAAACCACGTTTGACACGGGTACAGACCTCTGTCAGAGAGTTGACCGAGGTCAACCAGCGGAAGCTCCTAGTTGGTCCACGTGGACCAACCAGAAAATTCCGAGGCAAAAATATTTCAAAAATCATTTTAAAATAGCAAATGAATTTATTATTTTTAGAGTATTAAATAAAAAATGTTTATTATTTTGTAAATTATTTTATTATTATTTTCATTTATTTTTTTGAGAATAAAATTACAAGTTCCCTTTTTGGGGTTTATTCTTGAATGATGACACATGGTGCTCTTGTATATTGACACATGTCATGTATGTATAATGACACGTGTCCCATGATTTGCCCTCCATATGTCCTACTTTTGTTGATGACACTTAATTATCACTAATCATGGGTAATTAATACTAATCGTACTTAATTAGTCTTAATGGTATGATTATGGTCTAATGAGCATAGATCTGTAACCTCCTGGGCCCTATACTAGTAGTAGCTTCTTCTACTTATAGGCTACTACCATACTTCCAAATTACTAGATATGGTACTATGTTTGATGTGCTACAAAATCCAGAGAACTTTTTAAAGTCATAATTATTCAAGATGGTCTCCGATTTACACAAAATAAGTTTCAATGAAATCGTTGTATCAAGGCGAATCTATTGATTGTGTCAAACATAAAGTGTGAATACTATCAATTCAATATTTCCTTGAAATAACACTTGCTAACATTCAAAACATAGTATATATAGTAATATTCTACAAAACTCACAACTACTCAAAACGCGTATTACAATTTCTCCCCTACTTGAAATAAATTTCGTCTTCGAAATTGAAATACCTTTGCTAGTTTGAAAATAAGTGAGGATATTGAGATCTCATTTCTTCCTCTCGTTCCCATGTGTCTTATTCTATTTCATGACTCCTCCATAAAACTTAAACTAAGGGAATCTTCTTTGTGCGAAGCTCTTGTACTTTATAATCTAGAATTTCTACAGGAATCTCCTTGTATGATAGATCTTCCTTCAACTGAATTTCTTGGGGTTGTATCATATGGGTTGGATCTGGAATATACTTTCGAAGTGTGGAGACATGAAAGACATCATGTATCCTTGCTAGTTCTGATTGAAGTCGAAGATAATAAGCCACACTTCCAATTCTCTCTGTGATCTCATAAGGGCCAATGTATCTAGGGCTTAGTTTCCCTTTCTTCCCGATCTGATTAGGCCTTTCCATGGAGATACTTTCATAAACACATGGTCTCCTACTTGAAATTCTAAGTCTCTCCTTCATTTATATGCATAGCTTTTCTGTCTGCTTTGCGCTGCCTTCAAGCATCTCTTGATTTCCTCAACTTTTTCTATTGTGCTTTGTATTAATTCAGGTTGAACCAATTTTTATTCTCCAACCTCACTCCAACAGATAGGTGTTCTACATGGTCTAATATATAAGGCTTCGTAAGGTGCCATCCCAATACTAGCATGATAGTTGTTATTGTATGCAAACTCTATAAGTGAGAGATGTTCATCCCAGCTTTCTTTAAAGCTCAATGCACAAGCTCTAAGCATGTCTTCTAGAGTCTAGATAGTCCATTCTGATTGGCCATCTGTTTGAGGATGAAAGGTTGTACTAAATGCTAATTTTGTTCCCATAGCTTTATGAAAGCTTGGCCTAAGCTTGGAAGTGAATCATGGATCTCTATCAGATACAATCGACACAGGAGCCCCATGACGGCTAACTATCTCATTAACAAAGATCTTTCCCAAGCAGTCTAGATGGTATGTCATGTTAATGGCTAAGAAATGTGCAAATTTAGTTAATCTGTCTACTATGACCCATATTGCATCGTGACCTCGATGGGTCCTTGGAAATCCCGTAATAAAATCTATAGTGATGCGTTCCCATTTTCATTCTGGTATTGGAAGTGGCTGTAATGTGCCCGCAAGTCTCAAACGTTCCGATTTAGTTTTTGGCATATAGGACATCTAGAAACATATTCTGCAATCTCTCTCTTCATGCCAGACCATCAATAGTAAGTCTTAAGTGTTCTATACATCTTAGTACATCCTGGGTGCATAGCATATATAGAGTTATGTGCCTCCTCCAGAATCTCAGTCTTTATATCAGATTTCCTCGGAACACACAATCTTCCTTTAAAGGATAAGACCCCTTGACCATCTATTGTATATCCTCCTTGATCACTTCCCTTAATCTTCTCAATTGTTCTAATGATTTTAGAATCATGGACTTGTGTTTTCTTAGTTTTATCATATAGTACGGGCCTCACTTGTAAGGATGCTAATAAGGCTCCAGAACTATTTATGGTTAACTTTTCACGTAACCCTTTCAATTGTAAATACTCTGCTCTTAAGTAAGATAGCTGACCTTTAAACTTTCGACTGAGAGCATCAGCTACGACATTGGCTTTCCCCAAGTGATATTTTATGGAACAATCATAATCTTTGATTAGATCTAACCATCTTCTTTGCCTTAAATTCAACTCTTTCTGAGAGAAAATATGCTTCAAACTCTTATGATCAGTAAAGATTCGACAAGTTTCACGATATAGGTAGTGTCTCCAAATCTTTAAGGCAAATACTATAGCTGCTAATTCAAGGTCATGAGTTGGGTAATTTAACTCATGTTGTTTTAGCTGTCTAGAAGCATAAACAATCACCTTATCATTCTGCATCAGGACGCATCCCAACCCTTGTCTTGAGGCATCGCTATAGACTACATAATTACCTTGTCTTGAAGGAAGGCTAAGTATAGGTGCTGAGGTGAGACAACGCTTGAGTTCCTTAAAACTCTTCTCGCATTCTTCGTCCCAACTATACTTCGCATCCTTCCTAGTTAATCTTGTCAATGGTGTGGTAATTCTAGAGAAGTTTTCAACAAATCTTCGATAATACCCAGCTAATCCAAGAAAACTTCAGACTTCTGATGCACTTATCGGTCGTTCCCATCTAAGAACTACTTCTATCTTTTATGGATCTACTGCTATTCCTTCTCCAGATATGACATGGACTAGAAATGCAACCTTCTTCAACCAAAACTCACATTTATTAAACTTTGCATATAATCAGTGATTCGGTGTTCCTTCAGAGTTTGCAGCACAATTCTCAAGTGTTCTCTATGTTCTTCCTCTGTTTTAGAATATACTAGAATATCATCAATAAATACAATCACAAACTTTTCCAGATATGGACAGAAAATCCTATTCATCAAGTCCATAAATGCAGCTGGGCCATTTGTCAACCAAAAGGCATTACCAGGAATTCGTAATGTCCATAACGAGTCGTAAAGGCAATCTTAGGAACATCTTCAACTCTAATTTTTAGCTGATGATACCCTAATCTCAGATCTATCTTTGATAACACAGAAGCCCCTTGCAATTGATCAAATAAGTCATCTATTCTGGACAGAAGATAGTTATTGTGGATAGTCACTATGTTTAGTCTTCTATAATCTATACAAAGTCTCGTGGAACCATCTTTCTTCTTGACAAATAGAACAGGAGCACCCCAAGGATACATACTGGATTGTATAAAACCCTTATTTGTCAACTCCTGCAGTTGGATTTTGAGTTCTTTAAGTTTAGCTGGGGCCATTCTGTAAGGAGCTAAGGCAATTGGATTGGTACCTGGAATGAGGTTAATAGTGAATTCAATTTCCCTATCAGGAGGAACTCCTGGCAGTTCACTTGGAAACACTTCCGGAAACTCCTAGACCACAAAGATATTTTCTAAACTGATTGCTTTTGCCTTAGTATTGAACACATAAGCAACATAAGAAGAATATCCCTTCCTTAACAACTTCTGGGCTAAGAGACAGGAGATGACATGGGTAGGATATATCCTTCTTTCTCCATAGAAAGTGAATTCGACATAACCTGGTTTTCTAAAAGTAGCATGCTTCTTATGACAGTCTAGAAGAGCATGACATGTACTTAAGCAATCCATTCCTATGATAGCATCAAATTCCCTTATCTCCATATGAATCAGGTCTACTTTAATATAATTTTCTCATATCTTTACCAAACAATTTCGGAGGACATTCCTAATAATTTCGGGTTCTCCCTTAAGCAAAGAAATTGCTAAAGCATGCTTGAGAGTACTTGTTACTTTATCAGCATATATGGAGAATTTTTGTGAAATAAAAGAATGACTTGCACCAGAATCAATAAGAGTATGTGCACTTTTACAAAAAATAATAGTGGTACCTGATACAATATTATCCGCAAATATGGCCTCCTATAAGGTCATAGTAAAAGCTTTTCCCTCTCTCGGGTTTGATTTTTCTGTGTATTGTTTTTATTTTATTCCCTTGCAGCTAGAGGACGACGTGTAACAATATCGCGATTTTCAATTTGTGATGGTCTTCCCATAACCCTACGGCCTTGGACAAGTGTGGGACAATTCTGACGTATGTGGCCTATCTCGCCACATTGATAACACCCAGTGCTCCCCTTGCGGTAACTTCATGGATGATACTTTCCACAGTTTGTACATTGTGGAAAAGAAAGTGTTCTGTTTTCAGAAATCCCAATTGTAAATCTATTTGTTGGATTCCCTTGAACTATAACGGTCGACCAATTATCTTGCCTTGAATTTCCATCTATTCTCGATTCTTTGTTCATGGTTCCCCTCCATTGTGGTCTATTTGCAAATCTTTTCTTTCTGAGATCATTGCATTTCCTTCTTTCTATCACTACTCATTCAGACCTATGAGCAGCCTCCACCAATTTTGCATAATCAGTATATCCCATGGATGAAATCATTTCCTTTAAGTCAATATGCAAACCATCTTCTAGACGTCTACACTTTTCTTCCTCTTTTGCAACCAAAGAAGCAATAAACGTTGAAAGTTCTGTGAATTTCTTAAGGAATAGGAATGCTCTGCATTTCTCCTCCTGATAAACCCTTGGGTAATATTTTTCATTGAACTCTTTCTCAAAGATCTCCCATGTAATGTGAGATGAGTTTGGATATTTCATCTTCACCGATGTCCACCAATCATCAACGCTATCCTTCAATAGAAATATTGTATACTTCAACTTTTGTTCATCCGTACAATCCATTAGAGCAAATATTTTCTCCATATATTTGAATCATTCCCTTGCCTTATTTGGATCAGTGTCTCCTACAAATAGTTCATCTCCCAACTTCTTTACATGTTCAAATGACAACTGATGCTCAAATTGATGTCTTTTAACAGACTGGGCAGCCATGCCTCCTAGTGTTTAAGCTACCAAGGTCAACGTGTCGTACACGTTGTTGTTGTTATCATTCTCCTGACTAGGGCCTTGGGTGGTCGCATGTGGCTGCTCTGCTGCCATTGTTTCCTATAACAATAAAACCTCAATTAGATCCTTCATCAACATAAATCCTTCAATAAGATTCCAGATATCCTCAAGATTATAACCTCAATTTTCTTCTAAATTCAAATCAAATTATGATAACTAAATTATATTCCAATATTTATAGATCAACTCCTAATATAATTCTTGCTCAAGATCCTAAAACCTTTGCTCTGATACCACAAGTTGTCAGGACCCGTCCCGCTAACCAGAACATGCCGCGACAGAGATCTCTCTTCTTCTTTCTCCTCAAAGTACACATGTGGCAAAACTCATCAAAACATCATCATTTTATTTAAAGTTCACATTACAAAGAAGTTTCTTACACAAGTTCTATTACATTTCCTTACAAAATAATAGACAAACCAAAAAAAATGAAAACCACCTCCTGCTAGTGTATAACCAGTCCTTCCTCCTTCTGGTCGTGATTTGATTGATCTGTACATAATAGTAATATAGCGGGATGACTCTAAACCCAGTTATGAGCTTAGACACAACGAATGGATCTCAAGCTTTTTACATATATAGCCAAATGCTGAAATATGAGTATCGTGCCAAAATTTATGGTGAATGCTTTGAAATAATTTGCAACAGACTTTATGACAATAATCATATAAAAACAACATGCTAGTTTTGCAATTAAAGACTGAAATCACTCCAATAAAAGTAAACTGAAATATGATTATCACTATTGAGTTGTTTGTTTTAATCACTACTGTGGTTAAGTTATTGGCTCATGAACGCTGAAACAAAGCTAAGTCATATGCGTAGACAGTCCGAAAGACCAAAAACACCCTGCATATGGCCCAAAGCCTATACATATACAGAATGTGGACCCAAAGTCCTCTTGATACCATATCTAATGGTTTGCCATATCTAATGGTTGTTTTAGGGTCATATCTAATGACATTAACATATCTAATGGCTATTTCACGAAGTGTATAAAATAGCTACTGTGGTGCTTACTTTCTGATTCTGATTCTTTTCTTTGCCACTAATAATCCGTACTCTTGCTAATTCATGCTCTTAATAGTTGATTCATAAACATAAAACAATATGGCATAGCTTGCATATTCTTACAACTGGAAACTTATTTGAAAACCTATATATATTGCATAGTGATCGTTCAAACATATTTCTTTTATATAAAGCTCAAATCTAATTAGTGAAACTTATGTTTTGTGTTCCACAAAGAACCATATGTTTGAAAACGTGCTATCATGATAAAACACTTGAAACGACATTTGAAATACTATCTAAAGGCTTGATTTCATATCTACTATATGGTACTTGCAGTTCATATGTAGAAGCTTTAGAAAATATGATTACATACTTGCTATCAAAACCATGCATAAAAGCTAAAGATTATTGCTTTCAAATAACGCTTGAGAATCCCTCACCTGATCGATATCTAACTCGAGTCGGGATCGCCTTCTTTAGTGAATACCACCTATATCCATCTCAGATTTGAATACTACCGCTTGATGGTTGGCAGAACCCCGTTACGGCTTCTATCGTGCTCTCGGTAACTGACAGAGCTTCGCCGGACTTCTATTGTGCTCCTCCAGCACCCTCTACGTCTCTCTAGCTCTAAGGTGGTGAGAGAGGTGTGGGATGGAATGAGTAGAATGAAGAGCTCATGGGTATATATAGGCCTCCAACCCCTTTGCATGTGTGACATGTGTAAACATATAAGTGAGGCTCTAAGACACATGTTACCTCCTTAACATGCATGAAGACACATGACAACACTTTCCATACATGCACTATGTCACATGTCTCATATGCATGAGGGAACATGTTGTACATGCGTGAGGGCACTTGGTGCACATGCATAACGCCACATGCCTTACTTGCACTAGGACACATTAATGAATACTCATTCATCACTCTTTATTCTTATATTTTAGCTACAAAAACCTTTGCAAATGCATGTAGATATGTGTAAATAGAAATAATTACCAAAAGCATGCATTGTGTAAAAACTTATAATTAGCATGTTTTTGTGCAAAAATAAAAGAATAAAGATTAAAAAGAAAAAGAGGGAAATATTTAGAATAAATATTGAGCAACCTAACCCAAGGGAGGGCTCAGCATGGGCCTGACCGCATAAAAGCCAAAGTAGAGGGAGATAGGGGCTCATGTGTGTAAATATATATGTAAATAAAATAAAAGTATTTTCCTCACAAAAATAGGCTTGTAAATATTTATATATTTAAAATCAAAATAAAAATTTAAAAATTAAAAAGAAAACAAAAACACCTCTTGTATAGTCATCACGTACATAGAACCACCTTTATAATTATTTAACCTTATAAATAAATAAAACTAATTTCTAAAATTCTTTGTAAATATTCTATATTATATAGTGTAAATAAATAAAATAAATACAATTAAAACAAAAACAAAATAAAAATAACAAAATGAAAAACACAAAAATATATTGTAAATACACCATGTATATAAATGTATATATGTATTTATTTCACCTATGTATATAAATAATTAAAATAAAATAAAAATCTCTTTTTATTCCTTATTTTATAATGAAAATAAATAAAATATAAAATAGGAATAAAATTGCATAAAAATAATTAAAAAAATCAAAAATTAAAAAAACCTAGATAGTGTACATATACCTATATATAACATATTATGTACATACCATATTTTTATTTTCAAAAATTAATTAAAAATCACTAAAAAATAGAAAAAAAATAAAATAAAAACATTTCATGTTTTAACTTTTCCCTAATTCGACCATTTGGTACCTTGAATTTCACTTCCAAAATCCAGCCACGTGGCCGCTACCCATTGGCCCTGGGGACTGTTGACCGCCCGGTCAACTGCCCCCCCAGGACCACTTCCCACGGGTTAAGACGCCCGACCCGATTTCTCCCTAATTCCGCGCCTAAACCCGACTCCCTATCATCTTCCCGGACCCTCACCCATACCTTAAGCCGAGCTCCGCCACATCCATTTCCCATCTTTGGTCATTTAATTCCACCCCAAGTGAGCTCCAGTGTGTGCGCGAGAGTGACAGCTCGCGTCCGGTGCTGTCGAAGCGAGGAGAGGAAGAGAAGACCATCGATCCGGCGAGCTTCACCGCCGTTGCTCCGCCACCAGCTGGAGCTTGAGCCTCGGAGGGAGACGCTCCTCGAGGCGAAGACCCAGAGCTTCCTAAGCTCGTACCCAGTCTACTCATCCACCCAGGTAATCTCGTAGGACCTTCTTTTTCTTTGATTTTACATTTCGCCCAAATCGCCGCTCCGCTGTATTTCACCGATTCTGACCACTCCTTAGATAGACTCGATCATCGGAATCCGCAGTCATCTTCGCCTTACTCCTACGCGCCTTCTCCTTCCCTCCATCCAACCCAGCTCGCACAGGAGCTGGGATTCGAGCTCCACCGTCTCCCCTTCGCCGGAGCCCGTCCATCTCGCCCCATCATCCATCGTCATCCCGCCTAACCGGGTCGAGGCAGTTTGCCCTCGACCCGCGAGTCTTCTGGTCATCTTTGCAGGTACTACCCCAGCCATCTGAGAGCTCGGGTCATTCGAACCAGAAGGCTTCCTCCGCCATCCTCGCCGGGGCTCACCAGAGCTCGGCTGGATCATCGGAGCCCACCACCAACTGCGGGACACCATTGCGGAGCTTCTCCGACCTTCAGGCGCAGCAGAGGAGCCTCGGAGCGAGGCCACTGGGCCGGCGAACTTCGTCGGTCATCTGTTCTTCGAGCATCCTCCTACACCGTTCGATCAGCCCTCCAGCTCCATACGTCATCAGGGCCGTCCATCTTAGGAGCAGCAGTCACCGCCCGATCTCAGGGGGACTGATCCCAGCCATCCGATGCACAAGGGTTAGCCACCTGCGCCCTACACCGTCCGATCGCCCACGTGTAGGAACCCTCGCCATCGGATTCGCCCCAGGAGTCTAGCTGTGGAGCGGCCGCTGTTCCCCACCGTCGGATGCGCCACGTGCCCTCCATCCAGCCGGTCCGCGTAATAAAGGGTAATTTACCCTTAGGCCCTCTTCTTTATTTTATTTCGAGTTTAGTATTGTAAATACATAGCTTAGTTGTTTTATTTTCAGTACATTTGCACTTTGGACCCTGAGCTCTATTGTATTCGCATATATGCCCCTGTTTGTGGTGTAGCACGTGCATCGACACGTGCCTCTTTGGGATATTTGCATTCTTCTCCCTGTAGTTCTGGATGGTTATGAAATGAATGAAACTTTTTAGTTATTTGCATTGATACCCCTGTGCGTGGTTTATTTGCGCATGTGCGTGATTTTAGTGGGTAAATTACATTAAGTTCCCTGGGCTTTTAATACTTGTTATTATTTAGCCCAGGAACTTAATTTCTTTGCATTTAGGTCCCTGAGTGCCCCAGACACGTGCAGCGCGCGTGATTTCGTGGGATTTTTGCACCGGACCCCCTAGAACTTTGGGTATTTGCACTTTGGTCCCTGTGCACTGTGCCCCCTCTTTATTTTTAAATAAAATAGCAAATTACCTCCAAATCCAACGAAAATTGGATACATGGCTCCTGCCATGGTGTAAAATTTTCGAGGATTTTTGAGGACATTTTTGTTTTCATTTGATATTTTTAAAAATTCAAAAACATCTATTTTTGCTACTGTCTAACTTTAAAAACCCCAAAAAAATATCAAATAGTGTCTAAAAATTACAAAAAAATTGTTTACTGTCTATTTTGTTGTGTTTGATTTTCTAGCCAATTTTGGCTATTTTTCATTACTGAAAATCACTAAAAATTAAAAAACACTCAAAATCTTATAAAAATTCTAGTAAATTAATTAAAAACCCAAAAACAATAAATTTGGTGCCTAAATTTTCCTTATTTTGTCTTCTTTACAGGAAAATTACCTCCCAGCTATTTTGGGGCCATTAGATATTTTATCTAGGCCTTTTAGCTTGGCTGGACAGTACCTACTGTTTTACCTACTTTTTGATTTTTAGAAAATTAAATAAACATCAGCAAATCCTCAAAAATTCACCAAAAACACTAAAAGTTATAAAACACATAAAAATATTTTTGTTTGAATTTTTTGGTTGATTTTTAGTGCTTTTAATAAATTGTTGAAGTGTGTGTTTATTTGCTTTTCTTATTTTCTTAACACATTAAAAATTCAAAAAAATATTAAATAATTAAAAACCACCAAAAATATTTGCTTCTTTTATTTTATTTCTCTTTTTGACTACTTCGTAGGCCGAGAGGCCAACCCGTGCTACCACTTGTCTTCTCTCTTGCGAGGGACCGAGGACCGAGGCGGCCGATCTCGAGAAGCCGGCGCTACCGCGAGACTCGGAGGCGGCTCCTTTCTTTACAGAGTCGCAGGAGAGAGCGAGAGAGAGTTGAGTGGGAGAGATTTTATTTTTATTTTTATTTGACTATTATTGTAATAATACAGGTACTCAGAGACTCTTTGAACTGTGGTTGACTTAGCGGGTCTGTTTCGCCGAGCACCGGCGTGCTCAGGGGACCCTTAGGAGTTTTTCGCGGCTTTTTCGTGGTTTTCTTTTCTTTTCTTTTTAGCTTCCTTTTTCGGTGTTTACGCGGTTTTTGATCGAGCCCCTAGATTTAGGATTTTTTTACTTGCTTGTGCCGTAATTAGTAGGGTCCCCACACTTAATTATCTGCCTGCTCCTATAGTACGCTTAATTGGACCTAATAAAAATAACTGACTCATTTCCTTCGTGGCCTACGTGCCGTAGTCTACCCCACAAAGCGCTTTCTCCCACCCCCGATTTGTCGGGCAGAGGAGGGGTAGACCAAGACCGGACCTTTGGCCTGTTGGACGGTGACCAGTTAGACGGTTCTGCGAGTAGAACTTGCTCATCTAGGACTCGGTTTTCATCGCTGCATCATTTAGGTAGTTTAATTTCTGTCTTTACATTTATGCGCGGATCATATTGCATGTAGAGTGCTGGAGACAGGTACACCTTTCTGACTTTACATGCATCATTGATTTATCGTGCATCGGCTTTTTCGTCTTCTCCCCCCTGTTTTGGACTAAATAATCAGGAGAACCGAAAAATTCATTAGGCGTTTGTTTTTATTTGAAAAATATTAAAAAGAAAAACCATAAAATTGGGACTGGCTAAAACTATTGATCATAAAAGATGCTCGCCTTAAGAATTTGTCTTGGGGAGAGCAACCCCCTCCTTGTTTGGTTTGATTGCGCGAGAGAGTGACTCGCACCCTAGGTAGAGCCCTCCGGTGCTATTTCCAGCTGACTACCGACTCTTCCGTACGGGTCAGTCGGTTGGAGTAGTATCGGGTATCCTAACAGGTCACGTAAGCGCTCTGATATCTTGTGTGTTCACCTAATAAAAATCGACAAGATAATTTGACCGAGCTTTTACGGTCTTCAGCTCGCGTTGCGTTGGTGAACCGGGGGTTTGCATTCTGATCATAGTTTTTCCAGATCTCATCCACACTACTCGACCAGATCACGATGATGGGTAGACGCTCTCTTAGGCAGCCTCTAGCTGCACCGCTTTCGGGCACGTCTACACAATCATCTAGGTTGGCCCGCGAGAGCCAAGACCAGTTCTCCGAGCCCGAGTATGATTCCGCCCTGTTCCCCCTCGACCCCCTTTCTTTCGGTTCTGAGAGATATGAGCCAGAGGAGAGAATAGCAGATTTGACAGCACCTGAGTATGGCTCATTTGATTTTGCAGACGTCATGGCCGGTAGTTCAGAGGACCGCTCCAGGACCGAGCACATTGTGATGGACCAGGGAGCAATCAACTCCACCCTGATCGCCTCGTTAGAGATAGTGCAGCAGCACCTGAGGGATCAGGGAGCTTTCATGATTGAGATGAGGAGAGAGTTGGAGCGATTCAGAGCAGAGAGAGATCAGAGCGAGCCTGAGGACGGACCAGATGCAAAGGCACGAGCCGCAGCAGCAGCAGCAGCCGCCGCCGCCGCGGCAGGAGGACCACCGAGACTGATGCGGGAGTTGCACAACCCCGGATCTACACTGATGCATCATTGGGTGGTGGTGCCTGCTATCGTGGGGGACTTCAAGTTCCCCCCGAACACCCTGTAGATGCTTCCCCGTTTTCACGGACTTGCCACCGAGGAGCCCCATCTCCATCTCCAGGAGTTCTTGATGATCTGCAGTACTGTCCACGACCGCCATGTGGACCAGGATACGATTCGGATGATTGCCTTCCCCTTTTCCCTAGCAGACATAGCAGCCACCTGGTTGAAGCATTTGGGGAAGTTCGTCTACACCTGGGAGCAGCTCCGCACTAAGTACTTGAACAAGTACTATCCACTCGGGCGGACGAATGCAGCGAGGGCCCTGATCAGCAACTTCTCCATGCTCCCCAACGAGCAATTCCATGAGGCATGGGAGAGGTTCCGAGAGCTCACAGACCGATGCCCGCACCATGATATCTCGAAGCCGAACCTTGTGCAGAGCTTCTTCAGCGGCTGACACCAGAGCTCCAGGGCCTGGTGAATGCTTCTTGTGGCGGGTCCTATTTCGCTAAGGATCACGACCAGGTCTGGGCCATCTTCGAGGAGATGGCCGAGAACTATATGGTGATGTCCCAGACCCAGTTGTACACTCAGGGGAGACCCCAGCAGCAGCCAGGACCCGTGCAGTATCAGAGGATAGCATGGGTCGATGCCGGTCCATCCAGTTCATCCGCAGTTGCAGCAGCACAGGCAGAGTCGTCCGCTGCGGATATGGGTATCATCAGCGAGAAGTTGGACCGCATGGAGCTGATCGAGAAGAAGCAGTGCCAGGGCATCACGCAGATGGAGCAGATGGCACAGACTCTGAGCGACATGAAGACCCAGATCATGTGTCTCCAGGAGGCACAGACGGCTTCCCAGCCCCGTCTTCAGTCGCGAGGCGATACCGGCGGCAGCAGCAGCTCGTCCCAGCGCTCCAGCTCCTTTCAGCAGCCTAGACAGGTTCACCTGGTACAAGCGGAGCCGTACCAGCAGCAGCAGCCCTCTTACCAGTCACCACCATCTCCAGACTTGCAGATGGTGGTATACCAGCTGGATCAGCCTCTGGTAGTACTCCCGCCAGCCCAGTTCGATGCAGAGCCGTTGATGGATGTCAACGGGATTTGGTATGACCGTCCCCAGCCTGGGATCCGACGAGACCATCCCGGATTCAGGTGGGGGAGTGGAGGTACCCAGCCCCAGCAGCAGTCATCCGGTCAGGGAGGGCAGTATAGCCAGTAGAGGGATCACCAGCAGCAGCAGCCCCCAGCCCACCAGCCATACCAGCAGTCGTCCTTCGTTCCTCGTCCCTATCAGCAGCAGGGACAGTCTTGGAGACGTGAGCAGCAGGCTCACCAGTCGCAGCAGCAGCATCCTTCCTCCTACCCCTCTCAGCACCAGTTCCAGCAGCCTCAGCACCAGAGAGGCTACCCGTCGGGCTCCCATGAGAGCCCCGCCTTGGATGACATAGCCCGCATCCTCACGGACCAGCAGGCTACCTTTCGACGGGAGATGGACGAGTTCCGCCAGGAGATGCGGGACCTGATGAGAGGGAAGGCCGCCATCCCTGCACAGATCGAGCCGAATCCGAACAGCCTGAAGAGGAAATCTGAGCAGGTAGTTTCCACTGAGCATGCCACTCCTAGTGATCCATTTGATGATATGTCTTCGGATCTATTTGATGCTGATTTTGTTACACTTAGGAGCGGTAGAGCACCAGCAGGCGGCGCCTCATCTGAGCGATGACTCGAGGATCCACCCAGGGCGCCAGATGAGGAGGAGGAGAGCGGTACTGAGGCCGCACACGATGATGATGGTGATACTGAAGCCACCAAGGATGCTGATTCCACCGGCGGTACTGAGGACGCCGCTTCACCAGTTCGAGGAGGTGGTGCTGATGCCACCAAAGTAGCCGAGCCAGCCTGCAGTACTGAGGCCGCGAGACGTCCAGTAGCAGAGCCAGCCCGAGGTGGTACTGAGGCCACCGGTGTTCGTTTTGATAGAGATGTTGTTTTTCCTTCTGTTGATGTACCTCAGAACACTGTTGTGAATAAAGGAAAAGGTTTAGTTTCTTCTGGTCCCACTTTGGTGATTGATGTATGTGCGGATCCGGCCGTCGAGCCGTTTAGACCTCTTCCTAGTCCTTCATCTGCGAAGGACCCTGTGATCCCCTTCCCTAGAGCCCTTCAAATGGGGAAGGGGAAGAAAAAAGAAAAAGACCCAAAAAAGAAAGAGCAGGAGGAGTTCAGCCAGAGCATGATCGATAGATTTCACATACAGCTGACCCTTCAGGAGGCTTTGCAGCACATCCCCCTTCTTCAGCGATCTTTGAGAGATAGGACCACAGTCAGGAGGAGGAGGAGGAATCATCATTCAGAGATACATGTGCTCACAAAAGCAACGTGCTTCGCGATCCAGAACCGTCTGCCGGCCAAGAGGCCAGATTCAAGAGCCCCGTATGTCAGATGTCAGATTAGTGAGCAGAGGTTCGACCGGACTCTATTGGATAGCGGATCGTCTATCAACCTCCTTCCGGCAGCCCTTCTCGACCGCTTCGAGTTGGGCACTCTTCGACAGAGCAGGACAGTCCTTCAGTTTGCTGATCGATCTGTCAAGAGGCCAAAGGGGTTGTTGCGAGACGTTATCGTCACTATTCAGGGCCTGCAATTCCCCCGTGGACTTCGTAGTGTTGGACATGGAGATCCCTGATTCAGTGGCCGATACCCCCATCATCCTCGGTCGTCCGTTCTTGGCCACAGCCAAGGCAGTGACTGATCATGATAGCGGGAAGGTATACTTTTGCGTCGAGGGCGAAAGTGTACAAATAGAGACGGTCGAGGACTACAGAGCCAGAGAGAGAGCATGCTCAGAGACCAGCACAGACACAGAGCAGCTGACAGATGTCGGGTTAGACATCCACCCGGACTGTGATTTTGTGATCACAGATGATGAGGCAGCATGGGCAGACCCTTCAGCACAGGCCATCCTCTCATTTCCAGACACCACTGATGCAGAGATGACAGCAGAGGAGAACTTGGAGAGCACAGCCCTGGTCCAGGATACTACAGAGGCAGTAGAGCCGGTTCTCGACCACGACACGGTTTCTAGTGATGGTGGTGCTGAGGCCACCTTGTGTGACGGTGGTACTGATGCCACCTTATTTGATGCCGATCCCTCGGATTCAGAGTCTGATTGGGCAGATTGTGATGATCAGATGCCAGACCTGAGTCCACCTGAGCCTACAGATGAGGAGGAGGTAGAGGCAGAGCAGATCAGAGACAGCACAGTTGAGCAGCCTCCTCCATATCTAGTTTGCGAGAGTTCGTATTCTTTCTCCCAGGCAGATTTGGCAGATTTAGCAGCATTCACACATCTTCTTCCGAAGCCAGATTTACCAGCACCCAGCTGTCCAGAGCTGAAGCCGCTCCCTACTTCGCTGAAGTATCGGTTCCCTGCGGGCGAACCTGAGATGTACCCAGTCATCATCTCCGCCGATCTGACTGGAGAGCAAGAATCCCGTTTGATGGGGGTTCTTGAAAAGAACCGCAAGGCAATCGGATGGAGCGTAGCAGATCTCCATGGGATTAGTCCATCAGTGTGCTCCCACCATATCTATCTCGAGGAGGGGGCGAAGCCGTCGCGAGAGTTCCAGCAGCGACTGAACCCCAACCTGAGAGAGGTCGTGATGAAGGAAATATCAAAATGGTGGAGTGCAGATTTCATTTATCCCATTTCCGACTCCAAGTGGGTCAGCCCCTTGCATGTGCTGCCCAAGAAGACGGGCATCACGACTGTGATTAGTGAGTCGGGAGAGGAGATTGCTACACGAGTACCCACCTCTTGGAGGGTCTGTGTTGACTACAGGAGACTCAACTAGGCCACCAAGAAGGACCATTTTCCCCTGCCTTTTATTGACCAGATCATTGAGAGACTGGCAGGGAAGAGCCACTATTGCTTCCATGATGGGTACTCGGGCTACAACCAGGTGGCCATCGCTCTTGAGGATCAGGAGAAGACCACCTTTACATGTCCCTTTGGTATATATGCCTTTCGACGCATGCCATTTGGGCTATGCAATGCCCCTGCGACTTTTCAGAGGTGCATGCTGTCGATCTTTTCGGACATGGCAGGGGAGTGTTTGGAGGTCTTCATGGATGATTTCTCAGTCTACGGCGACGGATTCGACTCCTGTCTTGACTGCCTAGACCGAGTACTCCAGCGATGTATTGAGTTCCATTTGGTTCTATCTTGGGAGAAGAGTCACTTCATGGTGACTCAAGGGACGGTGCTTGGCCACATCATCTCCAACAGGGGCATGGAGGTTGATCCGGCCAAGGTTGATGTCATTAGAAAACTCGCACCACCGTCCAATTTGAGGCAGCTACGGTCATTCTTGGGGCACGTTGGATTTTATAGGAGATTTATTCAGGATTTCAGCAGGATTGCCCGGCCGTTGACCGACCTCTTGAAGAAAGACACCGAGTTTCTTGTCGATGACAAGTGTCTTTCGTCCTTTGCGACTCTCCAGCAGTGTGTGATTGAGGCTCCTGTCCTCCAGCCGCCTGATTGGTCTCTCCCATTCGAGATCATGACGGATGCCTCCGATTTTGCCGTAGGGGCAGTGCTGGGATAGAGGAGGGATGGAGTTCCATTTGCTATTCACTACGCTAGCCGCACATTGGATTCCGCACAACGGAATTACACGGTCACAGAGAAGGAGATGCTAGCCGTAGTGTTTGCCCTGGATAAGTTTCGATCTTATATCATTGGATCTAGAGTGACTTTGTACACAGATCACACCGCCATCAGGTACCTCATGGCAAAGAAGGATGCCAAGGCAAGACTTACTAGATGGATCCTTCTACTCCAGGAGTTCGACATTGAGATTAAGGATAAGCCCGGAGTCAAGAATGTGGTGGCGGATCATCTCTCCCGTCTAGAGCAGCCTGAGGAGTCTGAGCAGATTGATCCCATTCGAGATACCTTCCCAGATGAGGCGATCCTTGCTATCGCCTCACTCCTGTGGTACGCTGATATTGTGAACTTTCTTGTTGTTGGGAAAGTCCCACAAGATTGGCCCAGGCAGAGGCTTGAGACCTTCCTTGCGAAGGCCAAGTCCTACCACTGGGAGGATCCCATCCTTTACCACGAAGGAGGGGATAGCTTCTGGCATCGGTGCATTCCTCAGGAGGAACACCATAGCGTCCTCACTTACTGCCACAAGCTTGAGGCAGGAGGACATCATTCTGTGAGGAGAACGGCACATAAAGTGCTCCAATCCGGCTTGTGGTGGCCTACCCTCTTCAAGGACTCAGATGAGTTCGTGAAGAGGTGTACTGACTGTCAGAGGATGGGCACTTGTGGACAGTGTGATATGATGCCGATGCAGCCCATTCACTTCTGTGAGGTTTTTGACGCATGGGGCATCGATTTCATGGGTCCATTCCCTAAGAGTCAGGGATTTGAGTACATTCTGTTGGCCGTGGATTATGTTAGTCGTTGGGTTGAGGCTATCCCCGCCCGAGCCGCTGATGCGAGGACAGTTTGCAGATTTTTGAGGAAGCACATCATCACGCGGTTCGGGGTTCCACGAGTTCTGATTTCTGATGGGGGGTCTCATTTCATCAACGACCTGGTGAAGTCCCTTGCTAGCGAGTTCGGGATAGACCATCGTGTTGCTACACCTTACCATCCACAGACGAATGGTCTAGCCGAGGTGTCGAATAGGGAGATCAAGACTATATTGCAGAAAGTCGTCCGCCCTGACCGAAAGGATTGGTCACAACTTTTGGACTCGGTCTTATGGGCATATAGGACGTCTTTCAAGACTCCATTGGGCACATCTCCCTTTCGCCTCGTATATGGCAAGCCGTGCCACTTACCTGTTGAGCTGAGGCACAAGTCACTTTGGGCAGTTACAGATATTCTTATAGATCCAGATGGTATGGGAGACCAGAGGAGGGCAGAGTTAGCCGCCCTGGAGGAGCTTAGAGATACAGCTTTCTCAAACAGCCTACAGTATAAGGAGAGAGTGAAGGAGTGGCATGATTCTCATATCAGCCACAAGCATTTTGAGATTGGACAGAGAGTATGGCTGTTTGATGCGAGGCTTCGTTTGTTTCCAGGGAAGCTACAGAGCAAATGGAAGGGACCCTACTTGGTCAAAAAGGTACACGACAACGGTAGCATTGATATATCCGAGTTGTCTTCTGAGAGTACCTTTCGAGTGAACGGCCAGCGGCTCAAGCCATTTCTAGATCATGAGCCGCGAGTCGCTGATCTTTCCCCTATTCATTTTGCGTGAGATGGGGTCTTTGACTCACATCTAATGCATCTCACGCCTGGGTTTCACTGATCTTCCGCCTTGTATAGATCCAGATGTCCATATCATTACATTCTTTAGTCCCCCATCCCTTTTCTTCATCTTGTGATTATGCTACACTTAGGGTGCACTTTACCCTAAGTATAGGGGGGATGTGAGACCTTTGGATATTTCATTTATTTCTGTCTACCCCTGTTTTTGCTGCCTATACTTAGGGATATTTTACCCTAAGTATAGGGGGGGTAGACCCTGTACATTCTCCACTCGGTTTTTCCCTTAGTATACAGCCTGCTATACTTAGGATTACTTGATCCTAAGTATAGGGGGAAGACCCGAGACACTCTTGACTTTTCTATTTCATTCATTCGTCTTTGTATATAGCCTTTCTTTTCACTTCCCTATACCTAGCACGAGTTATGTTTTCTTCATCGCTCTTGACTCTGAGGACATCGTTCGAGCTAAGTATAGGGGGGTGTGTATATATTTCATATATACTTTAGCCATAACTCGTACTTTGTGTGAGTGTGTTAATAAATAAAATGGCTAAAAATCACAAAAATTAAAAAATTTTCATGTACATAAACTTCTTTTATTTGCACATAAATAGCTAATGTACAAATTATTTTTGTAAAAATGATTTCAAAAATCTTTTGTGTAACGTTTGTGTAAATATTTTTCTTATCAAAATTATGTATATAGTACAAAATTTTTCCAAAATGTTTTGAAAATCAAAAGTTTGCAAAAATCTTATGTAAATTTGTGTAAATATCTTTTTGCAAAACTTGCACTTCATGCATCATCCATACATGATTTCAAAACATTTTTCAAAAATTTTGCATGTTTGTAAAATTTGTGTAAATAGCATCTTTTGTATATATGTATATAGTTTTTCTGGATTATAGTTGACATTTAAACTATCCTGGAATCAAATTGAGGAATGGAGCTTGATTAAGATCTTAATCCACCTAATTTCTAAGAGGAACCTTATAGGGCTTAGGTTTAAGGCTTTTCAGGTCCATGGTGACTTAATTCTTTGAGTCCACTAGGCTATGATCACATGTCATCTCAATGAGCCTAAGTAGAGCACTTAACAACAACACATGACTCATATAGATTATGGCTTTACTTGGACACCAACACTATGCACCGAGCTCTCTACGGATGAGGTGGCGAGGAGGCAGTCTTCCTTGACTTGGGGTAGCATATGAGGGTAGTACTTCTAGGCGGAACCTCTCTTCTTCTTTTAGTGAAGGAAGTGCATCTCAACTTGGTCTGGTTGCCATGAGGTCTAACGACTGGAGTTGTGCGTTGCAATAAAGCTTCAAAAGAGGAATAGTCTACTGGCTCAAGAGGAAAAACTCCTTGTATATATGCTGCACATGTATATGTTGTATAGATGCACTTGAAAAAAAATGTGCAAAAAGAGAATAACTCCAAAAAAGTGGTGGGTCTGAGAGAAAATGATAATCCCATCGGAGTATGTATATAGAGTGCAATAAGCAAAGCTTGGTTTCATGATCCACCTGATGTAGCTTGCAGTAGGGAGACTTGGCTACACTGGTCAAGCTCCCAAGGGTACTTGGCTACACTGGCCTTGACCCATTCTCTTCTTCCTCCTCTTCTTGAGCCGGTTGAACTTGAACTTAGAAGGGAATACCCCGCTCCTCGAGGAAAGAGTGGCCAGATTGAGGTCACAGAGTTACCTTGTTGGGGAGGGTTGTCAAGTTGCCACTTCTAAGGTGGAGAGCTTAGACCTCACATTCACAGAACAAGAAAAGATTCATGGTCTTCAGGGTTTGTGATTGATGACTTGTTCTGATCTGGAGCATTGAGGAGTCTTGGTTATAGAATAGTGGAACTTAGAGGATGTTGAGTTTTAGACTTGAGTCCAAATAAGGTTCCGACACATTAATAATCCAAAGATCTAATCGAGCTCCATACCTTAATTTAATGAAGGCAAGTTTAATAATCAGCCTTGATCCATGTACATTCTCTTTTTTTTTCCTTTTTCACTTCTTATTCAAATAAGTGTTTGCTAAGGGACTAGCAAAGTTAAGTATAGGGGGGTGATGAATACTCATTCATCACTCTTTATTCTTATATTTTAGCTACAAAAACCTTTGCAAATGCATGTAGATATGTGTAAATAGAAATAATTACCAAATACATGCATTGTGTAAAAACTTATAATTAGCATGTTTTTGTGCAAAAATAAAAGAATAAAGATTAAAAAGAAAAAGAGGGAAATATTTAGAATAAATATTGAGCAACCTAACCCAAGGGAGGGCTCAGCATGGGCCTGACCGCATAAAAGCCAAAGTAGAGGGAGATAGGGGCTCATGTGTGTAAATATATATGTAAATAAAATAAAAGTATTTTCCTCACAAAAATAGGCTTGTAAATATTTATATATTTAAAATCAAAATAAAAATTTAAAAATTAAAAAGAAAACAAAAACACCTCTTGTATAGTCATCATGTACATAGAACCACCTTTATAATTATTTAACCTTATAAATAAATAAAATTAATTTCTAAAATTCTTTGTAAATATTCTATATTATATAGTGTAAATAAATAAAATAAATACAATTAAAACAAAAACAAAATAAAAATAACAAAATTAAAAACACAAAAATATATTGTAAATACACCATGTATATAAATGTATATATGTATTTATTTCACCTATGTATATAAATAATTAAAATAAAATAAAAATCTCTTTTTATTCCTTATTTTATAATGAAAATAAATAAAATATAAAATAGGAATAAAATTGCATAAAAATAATTAAAAAATCAAAAATTAAAAAAACCTAGATAGTATACATATACCTATATATAACATATTATGTACATACCCCATTTTTATTTTGAAAAATTAATTAAAAATCACTAAAAAATAGAAATAAATAAAATAAAAACATTTCATGTTTTAACTTTTCCCTAATTCGGCCATTTGGTACCTTGAATTTCACTTCCAAAATCCAGCCACGTGGCCGCTACCCAATTGGCCCTGGGGACTGTTGACCGCCCGGTCAACTGCCCCCCCCCCAGGACCACTTCCCACGGGTTAAGACGCCCGACCCGATTTCTCCCTAATTCCGCGCCTAAACACGACTCCCTATCATCTTCCCGGACCCTCACCCATACTTAAGCCGAGCTCCGCCACCTCCATTTCCCATCTTTGGTCATTTGATTCCACCCCCAGTGAGCTCCAGTGTGTGCGCGAGAGTGACAGCTCGCGTCCGGTGCTGTCGAAGCGAGGAGAGGAAGAGAAAACCATCGATCCGGCGAGCTTCGCCGCCGTTGCTCCGCCACCAGCTGGAGCTCGAGCCTCGGAGGGAGACGCTCCTCGAGGCGAAGACCCAGAGCTTCCTAAGCTCGTACCCAGTCTACTCATCCGCCCAGGTAATCTCGTAGGACCTTCTTTTTCTTTGATTTTACATTTCGCCCAAATCGCCGCTCCGTCGTATTTCACCGATTCCGACTACTCCTTAGATAGACTCGATCATCGGAATCCGCAGTCATCTTCGCCTTACTCCTACGCGCCTTCTCCATCCCTCCATCCAACCCAGCTCGCACAGGAGCTGGGATTCGAGCTCCACCGTCTCCCCTTCGCCGGAGCCCGTCCATCTCGCCCCATCGTCCACCGTCATCCCGCCTAACCGGGTCGAGGCAGTTTGCCCTCGACCCGCGAGTCTTCTGGTCATCTTTGCAGGTACTACCCCAGCCATCTGAGAGCTCGGGTCATTCGGACCAGAAGGCTTCCTCCGCCATCCTCGCCGGGGCTCACTAGAGCTCGGCTGGATCATCGGAGCCCACCACCAGCTGCGGGACACCATTGCGGAGCTTCTCCGACCTTCAGGCACAGCAGAGGAGCCTCAGAGCGAGGCCACTGGGCCGGCGAACTTCATCGGTCATCTGTTCTTCGAGCATCCTCCTACACTGTTCGATCAGCCCTCCAGCTCCAGACGTCATCAGGGCCGTCCATCTTAGGAGCAGCAGTCACTGCCCGATCTCAAGGGGACCGATCCCAGCCATCCGATGCACAAGGGTTAGCCACCTGCGCCCTACACCGTCCGATCGCCCACGTGGAGGAACCCTCGCCATCGGATTCGCCCCAGTAGTCTAGCTGTGGAGCGGTCGTTGTTCCCCACCGTCGGATGCGCCACGTGCCCTCCATCCAGCCGGTCCGCGTAATAAAGGGTAATTTACCCTTAGGCCCTCTTCTTTATTGTATTTCGAGTTTAGTACTGTAAATACATAGCTTAGTTGTTTTATTTTCAGTACATTTGCACTTTGGACCCTGAGCTCTATTGTATTCGCATATATGCCCCTGTTTGTGGTGTAGCACGTGCATCGACACGTGCCTCATTGGGATATTTGCATTCTTCTCCCTGTAGTTCTGGATGGTTATGAAATGAATGAAACTTTTTAGTTATTTGCATTGATACCCCTGTGCGTGGTTTATTTGCGCATGTGCGTGATTTTAGTGGGTAAATTACATTAAGTTCCCTGGGCTTTTAGTACTTGTTATTATTTAGCCCAGGAACTTAATTTCTTTGAATTTAGGTCCCTGAGTGCCCCAGACACGTGCGACGCGCGTGATTTCGTGGGATTTTTGCACCGGACCCCCCGGAACTTTGGGTATTTGCACTTTGGTCCCTGTGCACTGTGCCCCCTCTTTATTTTTGAATAAAATAGCAAATTACCTCCAAATCCAACGAAAATTGGACACATGGCTCCTACCATGGTGTAAAATTTTCGAGGATTTTTTAGGACATTTTTGTTTTCATTTGATATTTTTAAAAATTCAAAAACATCTATTTTTGCTACTGTCTAACTTTAAAAACCCCAAAAAAATATCAAATAGTGTCTAAAAATTACAAAAAAATTGTTTACTGTCTATTTTGTTGTGTTTGATTTTCTAGCCAATTTTGGCTATTTTTCATTACTGAAAATCACTAAAAATTAAAAAACACTCAAAATCTTATAAAAATTCTAGTAAATTAATTAAAAACCCAAAAACAATAAAATTGGTGCC
This sequence comes from Ottelia alismoides, assembly GCA_037367405.1. Taxonomy (NCBI): domain Eukaryota; kingdom Viridiplantae; phylum Streptophyta; class Magnoliopsida; order Alismatales; family Hydrocharitaceae; genus Ottelia; species Ottelia alismoides. Next base: position 64,930 of record JAZKJV010011164.1, on the reverse strand, counting down.
TAAATTTTCCTTATTTTGTCTTCTTTATAGGAAAATTACCTCCCAGCTATTTTGGGGCCTTTAGATATTTTATCTAGGCCCTTTTAGCTCGGCTGGACAGTACCTACTGTTTTTTCTACTTTTTTATTTTTAGAAAATTAAATAAACATCAGAAAATCCTCAAAAATTCACCAAAAACACTAAAAATTATAAAACACATAAAAATATTTTTGTTTGAATTTTTTGTTGATTTTTAGTGCTTTTAATAAATTGTTGAAGTACGTGTTTATTTACTTTTCTTATTTTCTTAACACATTAAAAATTCCAAAAAATATTAAATAATTAAAAACCACCAAAAATATTTGCTTCTTTTATTTTATTTCTCTTTTTGACTACTTCGTAGGCTGAGAGGTCAACCCGTGCTCCTTGAGTTCGACCCTGGTCGCTATACCAGGTTAATCTAATAGCGAGACCGCTATCGCATTTTTGATTGATTTTATTTCTCGTGGTGGTCTATTTTTCTTGATTGACTTAGCCGAGTGATCGAGGTCGCAACGACCTATTGATACCTTTACCTTGGTCATTTGGCGTGTCTTCACACATGTTATTCTTGAATGATGACACATGGTGTTCTTGTGTATTGACACATGTCCTGTATGTATAACGACACGTGTCCCATGATTTGCCCTCCATGTGTCCTACTTTTGCTAATGACAATTAATTATCACTAATCACGAGTAATTAATACTAATCATGCTTAATTAGTCTTAATGATATGATTATTGTCTAATGAGCATAGTTCTGTAACCTCATGGGCCCTATACTAGTAGTAGCTTCTTCTACTTATTAGCTACTACCATACTTCCAAATTACTAGATGTGGTACTATGTTTGATGTGCTACAAAATTCAAAGAACTTTTTAAAGTCATAACTATTCAAGATGGTCTCCTATTTACACAAATTAAGTTTCGATGAAATCGTTGTATCAAGGCGAACCTATTGACTATGTCAAACATAAAGTGTGAATACTATCAATTCAATATTTCCTTGAATAACACTTGCTAACATTCAAAACATAGTATATATAGTAATATTCTACAAAACTCACAACTACTCAAAACGCGTATTACACGGATGGTCCGAGACTAAGGTGCGAGGAAGAGGCTCAGAGCAGGCTACGTGGCCAAAAATGAACCATCAGATCTCAAGGATCTAACTGTGGCTGAAGCTCCTAGATGAGGGAGACGTGGCACGCCATGGACCGTCCGATCAAGATGATCGGACGACAACTGTCGTCGAGTTCCTCCTTGCCGCTGCCTCCTGCGGCGGGCTTGGCTGGGCTCCTGCGAAGGTCAGCTGGCTCTGCCGCCTTCTTCCTTGCTCGATGAAGACACCCGGAGGCTCCTGAGTGGCTAAATAGATTCGTCAAAGCTTGGCGGAGCAGCCGGACGTCCTGGAAGAGGCGGGCATGGCCTGTCTGCCGGAGCTGAAGAAGCTCGAAGAAGCTCTGGCGAGAGGTCTGGCCAGTGACGAAGGGGGTACCTGCAATGTTAGTGAAGCACAAAAATCACGGTGCAAGTGCTTACGTGGTGAAGTCGGGTGCTCGAGGCCTTAAGGTGTGAAGAGGGTGACTGCTGACGAGCTCCTCCGCCATGAGGGGTGGAGCAGCGGTCGGCGATGGTTCGATGGGTCATTGAGATGAACGGATTGTTGCGCGAAGATGGCAGTCCCGAGGCGGAGCTCGATCGATGGTTGGTGGGAGGCGATATTGGGCAGAGAAGTCGGAGAAATAAAAAGAAAATCGGATGTTCAGAAGGTGAAGATCAGAGAAGAAGATGAGGGATTCTACCTGGGAATCGGGGCTCGAAATGGAGCCGTTGGTCTTCGCTCTAGGGCCCGAGCTCGAGCAGCTTGATGGAGAAGCTGTTGCACGGTGAATGTCGTCGTGGATCTCATCGGAGAAGAACCGCTATCGTCGCTCATTTTCAGACCTAATCTCTATCACATATAGGAGGAGAAGATCTTGAGGGACTCTTGTGCAGGGGCGGATAGCGCTGAAGATGGCCAGAGGTGATGTATTTATAGAGACGATGTGGCGACTCCGATGATGCGAGTTGGGGTTTACGTGGAGATTATGGAGCGAGAGAGAGGGATTCATGGCGAGAGTGGATGCTTGCGAGGATGAGGGGAGAGTGGGGTTGATCGTGAAGTGATTATCGAGTGGAGATGGTGGCAGAAATTGCGAGGGAAATAGAAAGGGGACGATGGGTTTGCGAGAGGGAAGACGTAGAAGAAAGGGTGTTTGGAGATTGACGACGAAGTCTCGGTCGTTGGATCTCACGATCCAATGGTCAAGAGATGAGAACGAAGAAGCAGTCCGGATCAGATCTGCAAGGCGTGATCATGGGGTGCAGGAGTCGCCACGTGGTGCGAGGAGATTAAGGCGGAAGTCAACGACTGTGATGAGATCAGTGAGTAGATCGGGCGGTGGAGAAGAGTGGCAGGAAGGTGCGGTGGAGATCAAAGCATCAAGTCTACGATCAAGCGGATGTGGGTGCAATACGTGGCTAAAGGAGAACGTGGTGCTTGCAGACAGATATGCTAATTATGCAATATAGTTGATGAAATGCATCTAATTACTCGGGAACAAAGCTCTATTTTCAACTTTTAGTGTGATGAATCACATATTCATTGACGGGTAAGACTTGTTAGGTGTAAATGGATCTTCAAGAGAAATATGAAACTGATGAGAAGGTAGAGACCTTCAAAGCACGACTCGTATTTACAAGATGCACATGAAGAGAAGACATTTCTTGCAATGAGACCTTCAGTGACCATGCTTAAACCCATCAGAATATTACTAACTATAGGTATACAACTTGACTATAGCATCTATATGATGGAAGTTAAGATTGCATTCCTCTATGAATTCCTCACCAAGGATATTCATATGAAGTAACCCCTGGGCTTCATAGTTGAGGAAGGCAAAGTGTGTAAGAGAATTCCATCTATGGACTCAAAATAAGCTTCTTGTTGAAATACTAGATTTGATGAAATTATAAATGGTATGATTTCAGATAGAATCTTGATGAATCATGTGAAGCTTAGTGGGAGTGGCATTGTGCTCATCGTGCTAAATGTAGATAATATCCTAATCATTTGGAATGATATAAGGATGATAATAAATGTTTTATAATCTGGCTATTTCATACCTTGAGATATGATCTCGATGATACCCCTTATATCTTAGTTCTAAAGATGCAAAGAAAAGAGGGCAGTGGGACCATCACATTACTGGTACATCATGTACATGTTCCATTTGGGAAAATCCCAAGTATGGCTTCCTTCCCTTAAGATATGGTACTGACCTATCTGAAGGGATAGCACCTCAAAGAGTTGAGGATGTGAATGCTAAAACTGCTTTCCCTTGTGCATTAGTTATGAGAAGCATGGTGTATGTTAGATGTGTACAAAAACCAGATGTCTGTCATGCAGTGGGAGTAGCAAAGCATTACTAATCCTACTATGGAGATAGAACACTTATTTGAAGTAATAAAAACACCTTCAAAGAGACAAGATTTTTGAGATAGTGATCTCAAAAATCTTATCTTCAAGAACTTAAGACTTTACATATGAAGATCTAAACAGTCTTAACTGCAGATTCCTTATAAGACTTTAGACTGGATCGTGGTCTTAGGGGATAGAGATCTCCGGGAATAAGGGCATTCTGAAAGGGATAATAGAAATTACATACTGGTTATAATGATTATTGAGTTGTAGTGTCAAAGACACTCTAACTGCTTTAACAATATTGGGTATTGGTTGCATAAGATGCAACATTCACATTGGATGCGAGCATTGTTATTAGGAAATACTCAAGTATCATAAAAGGACTTGGTGTAGTCTCTCGGGAACAGAGTGACTAGTCAACTTACCTAACCCTTTTTTCTTCTAAATAGCTTATGATTAACATATGAGTGTGGTTTTAAAGATTAACCCATTGATGACTCTTTGGACTGGTGGGAGATTGTTGGACATGCAAGCCCACAACGAGCCATTTGCAATAAATGTTATTACAAATATCATTCCCTGATCTGAAATGAAGAATAATTAATTTGCATAATAGGTCCCTTAGTACAATTAGGGTTATGTGTCATGGTCATCTTAATGATAATACAACTGTTGATTCAAATGTTGGATCACAGAGGCTGGTGCTTGGGTGATATCTAAAGAGCTAGATGGACTCATCAAACACTATCAAATAATTGTTAAGAGAGGAACCCCAACCTAAGTAGGAGACGACAATCCTTTTTATTTTGGCTAATATCTGACCAACCTCTTGACACAAGTCCTCTACTTAGAAATAGAGATTTGGAGGTGTCATATAAGTTAGGTCAAAGAGTTGACTTAGAGAGATCGAGATAACCAAGTCTTATATCGTATGCTATCAAGATATAGGTATGCATTCTCTGATCGGAGACAGATGTATTGCTACATGTCTGAGTATATACATTTGGTAGACTGATGGGTTGATGGTCTAGAATCAAGGTCTATACACCATCGAGATGGTGTGTATACAAGGGCATATAAGTGATACGATCTTTCAAATGGATCATATAGGTTCATTACTAAACCAGAAGACATTAGCTCACTCATGAGATATTGGGAATCACATTCTGTACATGGCCGTCTCGCTTTGGAAGCTTGACTGAATTTGTAGGTTCGGTATATGCTTTTGGATAGTATATGATCAAAATACCTAGGTATGAAATATACTTTTGAAAAGTATACGATCAATACCAACTCCCAATGATCAAATGAGAAACTTAATGATATAGCATCGTACGATGTTAATCACATGATTAACGTAATTCTTTAAATCATCAAGCAAACATCAATTATTTCAATCTAACTTTTAGATCATTAACTATATGGATCATTAGTGGCCAAGATAGGTAGCCCTCGTTGTATAAAAGGATCTCACTAATTTTGAAAGCTTGAATATTGTTTTATTTCTGAAATGAGACATGATATAAGTGCCATAACGTTTAGTGCTAAATGTCTAACCAAAGGCTTACATGTGAAAGAAGACAAATAAAAGGGTTTCGAGAGATCGATATCAATAATTAATTACAATAATAATGCTCTACCTACTTCAACCCATATTTCTGATTCTATCAATGCCCAATCCCTTATGTGGGGTTGCCCTTTCATATTGTCCTAATTTTATTTATCTTTTTAAATCCGAATTAAAAATCCAACTGCATAGATCGAAAGTATGTGTGTTGTTTGATGCACCTATCAAATTTGGTATTAATATCAAAAGCTATAATTTGTTCATCTTTGAGGATCAAAATCCATGAAACTTTTAAATTTATTTGGAAAAAGCGTGGACTTTGACCATAAAAATAAACAAGTTATAAATACTAGGTTAGTATACAATTTATCAGGCTAATAATATAGAAGGTATACATTCAATCTATGTGGTAGAGTTTTTTATTTGTATATGTGGAAAAACAGAAAGATCTATTTTGCAGAGACCTCTTAAGAATGGCGACCATTAGAAAATTGCAAGCAATTATACTGGTAGATGGGAACTACGGTTCAGAGGTAGTTAAATATAAATCAGACGTGTCCTGCATGCCTCCTTTTTCTCCTTCGTTGCTGTAGGGTTCCCAACTTCCCATCCCTTTTTGCTCAATGTGTGGACATGAAAATCCGAATCCATACGAGCTTCGACAGGATTCTAATCATATGAAGTCTGTGCAGGGGAAGAGAGTGGTAGTTAGCTCTGTTCTTTGTACATATAGGTGTGGGCCGATTGTCCAGCAGGTGCAGTTGAAGATGCAGCGAAACATGCAGGAAGCACTGGAAGCCCTTGATGCCATGCTATTATGGAGCTCCATACTGTACATGGCACTTCAGATACACTCTAGCCATACAAGGGATGGATGACATTAAAATACGAAAAAAAAACATAAACAACAACTTTACAAAGGAAACACCACTAAAATTACATATATTGCTTAATCACTTGATCGGCCTCTGCTAATCCAGCAAGATTGTAGCACTCAATCTTTAATTATGCGCACGGGCGTAGTCGTTGGGGCCTTCCTCATAAATAAGCTGATGTCTTCCGGTGTCCGGTAGGTGTGGAGGCAATCCTCCATGGATACCATTGCTTGTTAACTGGAGATACATATATATAAATAGTGCTACATGATTTGAACAGAGAAGACCGCCAGCTATCACATGCAACGGGTGATGGATCCTCATTAAGCTCACAGTAGTTTGATTCCTGCTGTCCCCCTTCAGCTCTATCCTCTGCTATATATCTATGATGGCATCTCAGCAGCTCCGTCACACACACTCTCATCCTTCCGATTCTCCAGACCTTGAAATGGCCGGCTCTTTCCACAACCGTTCCAATAGCCTTCCCACTCCATCGCACCCTCTCGTGCAGAGGTTCGAGGAGGAGCTCTGTAGTCTCAAGACATGGGCATCTACATCTAGCTGTGATGTGGGTGCCGGGCTGAAGGGCCTGGTGGAGCTGCACGCCTGTCTGTACAACCTTCTCGAGATGCCGCAGGCTCAAGCAGCTCTCCTGCAAAACAAGCACGGGAGATGGGAGGCCGAGGAGCTCGACGGGTCGGTGGTGTTGCTCGACATCTGCAGCTCTACGAGGGACGCTCTGTGCTCCATGAAGGAGCACGCGCGAGAGCTGCGGTCAGCTCTGCGGACGCAGAACGTTGGGGACAGCGCTTTGCGAGGAAGAGTCGGGGCATACATCTCCTCAAGGAAGAGTACCAAGAGAGAGATGCACGCGTTCGTGAAGGTTCTGAAGCAGATGGAGGAAAGATGCGATCTCTATCCCTTCTTTGAGGGCTCCAGTGATGACTACTCAGCTGTCGTCTCCGCAATGAAGGAAGCGAGAGCAACGACCATCACCATCTACCGCTCGACATTGTCCTTCTTCTTCTAGAGTAGTCAAAGCTCAAATGGTTGGAGTCTCCTTTCGAAGGCATTGATGAAAAGGTCAAGATCAAAAGTGGCATGTGAAGCGGACGACGAATGCTCAAGTGGGATTGAATGTCTGGACGCCTAGCTCCATGCCTTGACCAAGAAGGAACAGCGCAAGCATGCGGATGTGCATGACTTGGAGAAGCAGCTGTTGGGATTGGAGGCTACAATTGATAGCGCGGAGACGAAAATAGAGTCCTTGTTCCGAAGATTAATTAGGAATAGGGTCTCCATTCTCAGCCTGTAGAAAAATGATGAGCAATATCGTGGAGTGTTGCAAGTTAATTATCCCCATTTCTGTGTACATTATGACATTATACAACTCTATACTTCCAGGATAGTTTTTCCTATCCAATACGTCGGGAAAATGGAGATATTCACTCTTTCTACTCTGCACTTTATTTGTTCTCTTCAACTTTGTCATCCTCTGTTTTGCTCAAGGAAGTCCATAGCTGTGAACTCCTGTATCGGACGTTTCTCGATTGTACAAACACGAAGAAGAAGAAAGTATTGTCCACCACGAGCTGTCCACTGTCTTTTAGAAAAGCGACCGCACTCGACTTCTAATTAAATGTTTTGGGAAGAAAACCCGGGCCAGAAAATGGGAGCTTACGCTTCCATCAACAAACAAAAAACACAACCTTGAATTCCCGACATTGTTCACATGCGAGCCAAAAACTTTTCCACCCTTGTGCACCACAGATCGCCCGCAGATATCAGCAAGCCTTGGTCTTCTTTTTTGCGACCTGGGCCGAGTGTGCGGACATGTCTAATGTATTACAGGCACGTTCCAGCTGCAAAGGGAGACACTGTTGGGGGATATGATGCACAATCAATCAACCATGAGTATCTCCTTAAAACTGTCCTGCAGCAAAAATGGCACACACGAGATATATGTTCCCCACACGGGAACTCAATGGCAACAATGGCAAACAAATCACAAGCAAGCAACCACACGAGATACGGATTTTTACGTGGAAACCCTTACTCAATGTGAGCAAGGGAAAAACCAAAGGGCAAGACCGGTAACCGATTACTATGGTCAAAATGGAGCCAATGTTCTTCCCGGTTTTGTTGCCCACAAAACCGAGGTACAAGCCACACACAATAGATAGTTGTTCACCAAGTATCTAACTATCCCTAGGTATCTAAAATACCAAATGTGCTCAAATCTAGATAGATGGAGTGACTCCCCTTGTGGGCTCCCAGATGGAGACCCAAATCGACGCTCGGCTCTCTTGAGGTCGTCCAACGTGCGACCTCCTTGTTGCTCCCTCTCGAGCTTGCACAGACCACAGCCCACGTCGAACCCGCAGCCCAAGTCGTAGCTCTTCGAGCAACTGGAGAAGAGGGGGCAAGGCCATCAGCTGTTGTTCCTTCCTTTCTCGGCCTCTCGAGCTCTCCCGCACGGAGGAGGTGGAGGGCTTTTTTCAAAGCCTCGCTGCTGCCGTTCTCTGGAAAGGGAAAATAGGGCTTTTGGTTCTCCATGGAATCGGCTGGAGATTGGGGTCGAAAGGGGCTGCCCAAAAAACTTGGGAAAATAACACAAATGCCCCTGCAGGATGGGCAAATTGTTACAACCCAAGTTGGGACTGGAAAACTTCAAGGGTACCCAACAACCTCCCCCTCCAGTCCCAACAGGGAGGTGTCGTCTTGTGATGGAGATCAAGAAGAGGTGACACCGCTCAGCTCTCTACAGAGCTGAAGCTTGTCACGAGTGACTGCCTTGGTCAACATGTTTGAGGGGTTCTCATCAGTGTGAATCTTCTTCAACATTAGCTACTTCTGTTCAATTGCATCCCTCACATGTGTTTTGTGCGAGCATGGTGCATGGTACTCTTGCTCAGGTCTATAGCGCTCTGCCTATCACAAAACACAATCGGCTCACTGTCACCCAATCCAAACTCACTAAGAAAGCGTTGTAGCTCCAACACTTCGTTCACAGCCTCTGCTGCTGCAATGTATTCTGCCTCGGTAGTCGAGAGAGCAACACATTTCTGTAGCTTGGATTGCTATGATATGGTTCTCCCTGCAAAAGTTAAAATGTAGCCTGAGGTAGACTTTCTCTGGTCCATATCTCCTGCTATATCTACATCAGTGTAGCCACAAAGTTTGGGATCTGACCTCCCAAAAACAAGACACATACTTAAGGTACCTCTCAAGTATCTCAAGATCCATTTCACAACCTCCCAATGGTACTTCCCTGGATTGGACATGAATATGCTCACCACGCCCACTGCATGGGCTATGTCAGGTCTAGTGCAAACCATTGGATACATGATGCTCTCAACTGCTGACTGGTATGAGATATCGGACATCTCTGCTTTCTCCTCAGAAGTAGAAGGACATGACTCTTTGGTTAGCTTGAAATGAGAGGCTAAGGGCGTGCTGACAGACTTTGCATTCTTCATGTTGAACTGCTCCAACAAGCGTTCAACATAGCTCTCCTGTGACAACCACAGCATGCGCTTCTTCCTGTTCCTTGTAATCTGCATCTCAAGGATATGGCTTGCCTTCCCCAAATCTTTCATCTCAAACTCCTTGGAGAATTCTCTCTTGAGCTTTGCAATGAGGTTGGAATCATGACCTACAATCAACATATCATCCACGTATATCAAAAGAATGACAAACCTGTCATTGGGAAGACGACGAACATATACACATAGGTCGGTTGTAGTCCTCTTGAAGCCTTGCTTTTCCATGAAAGCATCAAACTTCAAGTACCACTGTCTCGGGGCTTGCTTCAAGCCATAAAGACTCTTTCTCAACCTGCAAACCATGTGTTCTTTCCCTTTTTCTTGAAAACCCTGTGGTTGCTCCATGTAGATCTCTTCCTTCAAATCATCGTGAAGAAACGTTGTCTTCACATCCATCTGCTCCAGCTGAAGGTCCATGCTAGTAACAAGTCCTAGCACCACTCTCACTGAATTCATCTTCACCACTTGGGAGAAGATCTCATCATAGTCCACTCCTTCCTTCTGGCTAGACCCTTTCACTACCAATCTAGCCTTGTGCTTCACCTGCTTCCCACTGTCATCTGACTTTAGCGTGTAAACCCACTTGTTCTTCAAGGCTCTCTTGCCTTTAGGAAGCTCAACAAGATCATAAGTATGATTCTTTCTGAGAGATAGCATCTCTTCATTCATTTCATTGCTCCAATGATCCTTGTCCTTATGCATCTGTGCCTCCTCAAAGGTGTATGGCTCACCTGTATCTGTGAGCATCACGTACCTGAAAGTGGGGTAACGGGATGATGGCTGGCGTGTCCTCTCAGATCTCCTGACTTGAGGCTCTGCTGCATGTGCATGTGGACGAGGCTGTTCCCCCTGCCCTAGGTCCCCTGGACCTGCATCAATGGGTTCTGCATCTGGCTCATGTTGCTCTAGTTGTCCATCCTCTCCACCTGTACCCTGTACTGGAGAGGGCTCTGTGTCCTCATCACTGTCATCATCCATGGAAAACTCATCTACATCACCATTCTCAGTGGTGTCCTCAGCCAACATCTGATTCTCATAGAAGATCACAACCATGTGCCTGGTGACTATCTGCTTCCTTGGATCCCAAAGACAGTATCCAAACTCTTGATCTCTATAGCCAAGAAAAATACAAGGCACCGCCTTGTCATCTAACTTTTTCCGCTGCTCCTTGGGTACCAATGCATAAGCCTTGCATCCAAACACCCTCAAATGAGTATATGAGGGGTCTTTCCCTGTCCAAACACGCTCTGGAATCTGGAAGCCCAAAGGAACCGATGGAGATCGGTTGATCAAGTAACATACGATGCGAACCGCCTCGGCCCAAAAGGTCTTGGGCAACTTCGATATCTTCAGCATGCAGCGAACTCTCTCAATAATGGTCATGTTCATCCTCTCAGCTAGACCATTGTGCTGGGGTGTACCTAGCTTTGTCCTCTCATGCCTGATGCCATGCTCTGCACAATAGTCCTGAAAGCTATGGGAGGTGTACTCTCCCCCATTGTCTGTGCGTAGACACTTCAACAATTTCCCTGTCTCGCGCTCAACCATGGCATGGAATTTCTTGAAGCAATCAAACACTTGATCCTTCGATCTCACCACATACACCCACACCTTCCTAGATGCATCATCAATGAAGGTGACAAAATACATATTACCTCCCAAAGAGGTTGTGTCCATAGGACCACAAACATCAAAACGAACCAACTGTAGAAGGTTTCCCTTCACCTTGGATCTGGCTCTGTATGGCGCACTCCTGCTCTTCCCAACCTCACATGCATCACAAGGAGACAAAGTGATGTCATCGTGGTAGGGGATCAACTCTCTCTTGCTTAAAAGATGCAAGCCCTTCTGGGTCATGTGCCCAAGTTGACGGTGCCACAATTCTGAATGTCTGCCTCGCTGGCATGCAAATTATCGTCCATGACCTTCACTCTAGTCATATAGAGTGTGTGACACAAACTGCCTCTCACCCTGATGAGAGAACCCTTGCTAATCTTGCACTTGATCTCACCAAACTTCATATGGTAGCCTTCACTATCTAGCTGTGAACCAAATATAAGGCTAAGACGCACATCAGGAACATGCCTCACATTCTGAAGAGTCATTGAGCACCCAACATCCGTCTGAATCAAGATGGTGCCCATGCCAATGATATTAGAGTAACTTTCGTTACCCATCAAGACTCTCCCATAATCACCCCTAGTGTAGGTGGTGAAGAACTACCTGCGTGGAGTCACATGATAGGAAGCGGTCGTATCAACGACCCACTCCAAATCACTCCATATGTGCAAGCACTGGTCCTGGATGGTGAGAATCACCTCTTCTACACTGTCATCTGCCACAACCGCAGCTAAATTCCCATCTTCATTTTTCTGATCTTTCTTCTTGGCTTCAGCTTGTTCTCTCTTCCAAACCCTGCAATCTCTCTTCCAACGACTGGGTTTCTGGCAATGGTGACACTTTCCTCTGCCCTTGGACTTGTCTCTAGATTTCTGCCTCTCATGTCACTGCCCTTTGCTACTGGATCTTCCTCTCCTCTCAACCGCATACACATGTGAAGAGCATGATGCCTCTCCCAAAGAGCGACATCTAATCTCCTCATTGAGGAGACTGCCCTTGACCATAGCCATGGTCAACTTGCTGTCGTTCGCAGAGTTGCTCACGGTGACTACTAGAGTCTCCCAAATGTCTGACAGTGAGCCCAAAAGGAGAAGTGCATGCAACTCGTCATCAAGTACCAAACCCATGGAGGTCAACTGATTGATAATGCTTTGGAAATCATTCAAGTGCTCTGCCACTTTGCAACCATCCTTGTATTTCAGGTTCACAAGCTTTCTAATCAAAAAAGCTTTGTTGGTTGCGGTCTTCTGGTCATAGAGCTCGGACAACTTGTCCCACAGCTCCTTTGCATTTGTCTCCTCAGCAACATGATGGAAAACCGATATGTCAAGCCACTTCCGAATGGTCCCAATGGTCTTTCGGTTCAACTTTGTCCACTCGCCCGCAGACATATTCTCTGGCTTGGCGCTCTCTCCCTCCACCGGATCGTGGAGGTCTTTGCAATACAAGATGTCTTCCATCTTCGCCTTCCAAATCTGCCAGTTGCTACTTGTAAGCTTAATCATAGTACATTCACCATCTTTTCCCATTTTGCACAACCTGTGCTCTAATACCACTTGTTGGGGGATATGATGCACAATCAATCAACAAGGAGTATCCCCTAAAACTGTCCTGCAGCAAAGATGGCAAACATAAGATATATGTTCCCCACACAGGAACTCAATGGCAACAATGACAAATAAATCACAAGAAAGCAACCACACGAGACATGGATTTTTACGTGGAAACCCTTACTCAATGTGAGCAAGGGAAAAACCACGGGGCAAGACCGGCAACCAATCACTACGATCAAAATGGAGCCAATGTTCTTCTCGGTTTTGTTGCCCACAAAAATTAGGTACAAGCCACACACAATAGATAGTTGTTCACCAAGTATCTAACTATCCCTAGGTATCCAAAATACCAAATGTGCTCAAATCTAGATAGATGGAGTGACTCCCCTTGTGGGCTCTCGGGTGGAGACCCAAATCGATGATCGGCTCTCTTGAGGTCATCCAATGTGCGACCTCCTTGTTGCTCCCTCTCGAGCTTGCACAGACCACAACCCACATCGAATCTGCAGCCCAAGTTGTATCTCTTTGACCAAATAGAGAAGAGGGGGCAAGGCCATCAGCTACCGTTCCTTCCTTTCTCGGCCTCTCGAGCTCTCCCGCATGGAGGAGGTAGAGGGCTTTTTTCAAAGCCTCGTTGCTGTCGTTCTCTAGAAAGGGAAAATAGGGCTTTTGGTTCTCACTGGAATCGACTGGAGATTGGGGTCGAAAGGGGCTGCCCAAAAAACTTGGGAAAATAGCACAAATGCCCCTACAGGATGGGCGAATTGCTGCAGCCCAAGTTGGGACTGGAAAACTTTAAGGATACCCAACAGACATGAGGAGAAGAAGAGATTAGAAACATTATATAATTAACTAGTGTTTATTCCCATTCTTCGTGGCGGTAACCTGATGTTACATCTTATATATTATAAAACTTATTTTAAAATAAATTCAAATAAGCATTTTATATAGTATACAAAGATCGATAACAATTCTTCTAAAGTATTATATTGTAACATATAATCTCATGTCATATTGTAGAGTAAAGAAGTAGTAAACAAAAAATACACAAAATGACAAAATGTGAATGTTAAAAAAATATGGAAAGAAAAATAGTAAATAATTTCAATAGTTTTCATATTTAGTATTTTTTTGTTATATCACATCATTGATGATGTCTTATAGTTGTATGCCCTTGAGTGAAAACATGTCTAAATAAAATATTCCGGTCTGAATATTTGTTAAGAAAGAAATTTTTGATTGGTATGGATTTGCAAAATGAACAATTGCAGCAATGGTGAAATCAAACAACCCTAGTATTAGCACAACATATATCCGAAAATGGTTATATGGATAGGCGAGATGTTGTTTCAATTGATTGAAACATTTACATATGAGTCTAGGGCAACTATCTGGAACTGAACCTCCCATCGAGCACCATAGTCGTTGAATCCATACCATCTTACTCTGATACATTTCAAGCATTAGGGTGGCAGCCATCTCCTCATCAAGCTTTCACCAGACATTGGACATGTCACAAATTGATCTCGAGCGAGCTGGGCAAACAAATCTATGAGAACATAAGAAATGTGATGTCAGTTGAATGAGATGAATAAATCATGAGAAATTGCACTCTTGCATTGCTAATTCGTGAATACTCATGCAAGCGTTGCTACGATTCTTTCAAGAAATCAAGGTATATCATGTGCCCGCATGTTAAAATACTTATCTGTGATCTAAAACTGAATAAGCGTTGGTGCAAAACAAAAAGAGAGCCAATATATACAACATATAGGGAACTAAGCAATGCAGAATGCAAGTAGTAAGACATTGAGAAGCCTAGTTCAAAACATATGGCCCTATGGGACAACTGTGGTGCATTGCTCTCTCCACAATAGATGTGAACCTTTGACTACATTGCTATAGCAAGCATCCTGAAAAGCAAGTTGAACACTTAAGTTTAAATCATTATACAGTTTTCTAAATAAACGTTTCTATTTTAAATGCACTATGTGAAATTCCTTTCCTTGTGATGCGGCTACCTTCCATTTTCATATGGGTATTAAACTAATGAAAATAAAATTTTCTTGTAACTTAATTGTAATATATTATCCCATTCCAGTTAAATCTGATTGTAAATTATGCAACTAAATGCAAAAATCCAATTCCTTTAAAAAGAATTTTGTCAGCAAATTGAGTGCTAAACCCAAGCTAAATAAGTCCTCGATAAATTTGGAAAGGAAAACTAAAGTAAAATATTTTAAATGATCACATTTAGAATAATGGAAGAAGTTCTCTTTGCCTCACATTCTACCATTAAATTTTGTAGTCCAAATATTGACATAATCTATTGGATTTAAGTTGTGTTAAAAAAATCAGACTGCAACGCTCATTTCTATATAGCTATTTTCAAATATTTAAAAAACAAACATCACATCGAAAGATCCTTACAGTTTAGGGGTTTTTACCCGGCAGACCCTATAAACTTTTTAAATTACCTCTACGACCTTTTGCACAACGTAATTACCCCCATCGACCTTAAAAATTACCCCAAGAACCCTCACGGGCTTCAAACAGATTACCCGGAGGGTTCATGGGGTAAGAGTTGTCAAGTTTACGAGGTCGAGGGAGGAATTATGTTGTTTCAAAGGTCGTAGAGGTAATTGACAAAGTTTATAGGTTTGCCGAGTAAAAATCCCTACAGTTTAATGTTAAAACAAACAGGAACAGAGGTTCAAATTATTGTACATGAGGTCTTTGCAGAAATTTCTCCAAAAATCTAAAAGGTTGTAACCACATAACTGGAACTTATGGACAAAATAACGATAGATGCAAAGAACAAAAAAAATACTTTCTCACTTCTAACATAAAAGTACGAAGCATATCGCCATATGATGCTTTTACTTAGAAAATATAGTAACTTAGTTCCAACGCAAATTAGATGGATATGTAACCCAATGACAACTAACGGTGCAAAACAAACCTAGAACTTCATTGTTGATTGATACGTCGAAGAATCAAAAATGACCACAAAAACCAAAGCGATCAAACAGACAAAGAACAACAGCAAAAAATATAGTAAATCCAAACAAAGCCAGCATAGTACAAACTCATTTTACTCTCATTTTATTCATTGCATTGCTATAAAACAATCATCACAACATCTATTTGTAATCTGCAAACGAAATTTTTTTCTAAAAAAACTAATCTTGAATCACATCCCCTTCCATTGCCTACCATTGCCCATACACATTTATAAACAACCCTGTTATAAATTTGTCTTCCTACGTTCCGAATTAAAACTCTATGTAAAAAAACACATGAAGTTATCGCTTTCTTAACAGGGGTGGATAACCTCGTTTTGTATTTGTGTGTTTGGTTGGTGGGTTAAGGGTTGGGAAGGTTTGTGTGATGTGATTATATTGGAATTTGAAAAAGTTGGTAGTTATTATGGCATGATTGTATTGAAATTTGAAAAAGTGGGTAGTTGTTGTGATGTGATTGTATTGAAGTTTGGAATAGTGGGTAGAAGTTGAGTATTTTATGATTTTTAGATGATATGATGGTATAATATATAATTTTTTTGATGAAAAGAGAGTGGGCTCCATTAGTGGGTTAAAAGTGGGGGGTTTGAGGGGTTACCCACCCAAAGTGGGGGGTAACCCCCCAAACGGATGCACCAAGGTGGAAGAAATCTTACCCTATGACAACTGATGGCGCAAATCAAACGCAGGACCTCACGACTGAGAGATACCTCGAAACATCAACATCGATGACGAAACCAAAATGATGAGACAGACAAAGAAGAATTCCACATTGGCAGAGTAATAACAAAAGACAGAGAATCGACCTTTATTTAAAAAAAAACAAAGCATGCATGCTAAACCCAAGATACATGTGATTCCAGGAGAATCCAAACACCCCGCGTAAAGAAAAAGCCAGTACTCAACTGCACGTATTACAAGGAAGGAATATATTAAGGGAACGAAAATAAAGAATAACACAAAGGGGAACGATGCGATAGTTTCAAAATGTGCGGATAACGTGACTCGAATAGGAGAAAATATCCAAAATCTAGTGTCACGGTAAATCTTTACCATCAGTAGAGTTTCTACCTTTTCTGATCGAAAGGGAGCCGTGCATCTGCATTTGGATGCTATGGTCTCCTCTAAAATCATTTTCAGAAACACTAACAAATCTTACAACCTCAGTGTCGAACGGGAGGCACACACCCGAGGTACATCTGGGAGGTTCTTACCCCATGGGAGAAGTGTGATGAGCAGGCGAACGAAATCAAAGCATACATCGGTCTACAGAAGGAAGGAAGCTAGGAGGTCGATACCGCCGCCAACTATCCACGCACTGAAGACGGAAGGACTGAAGAGGAAAACGAAGAGTCACATGTGCTCACAAACACCATACGCACGTGCCAAGCAATGGGCGGAGGCCTTGGTGATGGCTTGGTCGATGTCACAGTGACGGATAAGCGAGGGGCGGAGGATATGGTGATCGAAGCCAAAAAGGGAGAGACCCTTCAGGGACTCAGAAAGCAACGTGAAGAAATACATTTGACAAACGACACATCAATGGATAGGAAAGGAGCGGAAGACATGGCAACGGTCGAACGGAGATGGCAGCTAGGAATCGGGTAAGATACGGTTGTAATGAAGTCAAAAAGGTAGAGGCCCTTCGGGAGAGCGGGAAAGCAAAAAGGGGGTGACCCTTGGGGGAGCGGGAAAGCAAAGGTGACGGACTGCAGAGGCCAAGCCACGTGTCAAGACCAGATGAACAGATAAAAGGAACTCAGCTTTAGTAAATATATAGATACTTGATATATATATATATAGGAGGGCTTTTCAATTGGACTTGTTCCTTAGATTCTTAAGAAAGGCTAACGATCATAGCCATTAGATTCAAATTTAACGGCATCATCAATTTATTTGCCAAAAGGTCCTTTTAGTCATCAACTTTTGCATTAATTATGCACGCCAATTACATTTCAAAATACTAAATTTAGCTAGTCTTATTTTTAGTACTTTTCGCAATACCATATAAATAATGTCCAGTTTTGTGCTGGACCACATTCCATGAGGGCAATGTTTGTATCCTCATGTGTTTTTTGTAGAATCTACAGTTCTTTTGTAACGATTGTATGTTTTTTGTATTGTTGTGCTTTCTTCAAAACCAGCCATTTGTAAATATTGTATGGTTCTTTGTAGAAAACAATTCATATTAGCAATTAATACATGATTATTTGTAATGATTCTATAGTTCTTTGTAGAATAAAATTTGTATGGTTCTTTGTAAAAATGCAGTAGTCATTCACGCTCAATCGATGAGTAAAATAAATATGTATAATACACATTCAAAATGTATAACGCACATTCAAAATGTGTAATACACATCAAATATACAATATGCATAAAAACTACAATTATCATTTGCACCCAATTGATACATAAAAATGCATATCAAATATCTATAATACACATCAAAATTATATAATACACATCAAATAGTGTATACTACACATCAATATTGTATTTCCGTATCGACGAACTCGTCCTCCTTTTTCTCCCACTCATTGCTCGCTTCTTTTCACTCAACATCAGATACGGTCCACCTGACCGCATGGAGGAGGGACCATCACCCCAGGTCAAGCATCGCCCCGCATCCCGATCGGCCATCGCCGCTGGAGAAGATGCCTCCGCCGCCCCTTTTTGAATAAGATTTTGAAATTGAAAGAAAATATTAGGAGAGAGATTAATGATGAGATATTTTAGGTGGTTATATATTATATTTAGATAATGTATAATGACCAAAGTAGGTTTTCAGATAATTAAATAATATTACTAACATGCCTTTTATGATAATTGTCGGATCAATTATGGATGCATGGGATCATTGGCCTTCCTTAAGGATGGAAGGACAAAGTTCCATTTGAAATATATCATATATATAGAGAGAGAGATGGTTGATCCTATGAGAGCCAAAACCTGTGAAAGTAGTGATTCTGGACCACTAGATTCAACCAGGAGAGAGAAGACATAATCTAGTGGTCCAGAATCACTGCTCCCATGCTTTCACAGTTTTTTGCTCTCACAGTATCACTCATCTATATATATGTATGTATGTATGTATGTATGTATGCATGTATGTATATATATGTATATATATGAAAAAAAAGTGGTCGGAAGCACTAAAGATTATTCCCCCCGAAGATGTTCAAAAAAGGATATCGCTTCTGATGCGATTTCAAGGCAATGGTGAGAAACATCGTCAAAATCATTTTTGTATCGCTCTTTCTGGATCAAACGCTAAGTGACATCTTTGATTTTATGTAACAATATGAGATTACACCATCTGGAATATAGAATTTTTCATAAGAATTATTATTTATATTTGAATTTAACAAAGATAAGACTTCTCTAGAATATCAATATTTTGAGAATAGATGGTTTCGTCTCTCTTGTGAGCCATCGTCAAGAGAAAGAAAGTCACCCTTGAGTGGAAGGTTTTGGACCAAAACTCAATCCTAAGTTTCGCCAAAATCCTCATGTGAAAGGATTGTATAAACCTGCTTATTTAATTTTTATTACAATGTTAACTTGATATTGGTATTTGGCCCATCAAATAATCAAGATGGAAATCTTGTAGGTATTTATGTTTATTGTCTCTTCTCAATAAGTCATCGGTACTCGATTTTGTAGGCTTTTTATCAAATTGTAGTGAGCTCAAAGTGATCTACATCCTCGCTCCAAGTTCATGAAATTATTATATGATTAATTCCAAAGAGTTGGGATTCACTTTTTTTAGCAAATACTCTCCATTCATAATATCCTCCAAGAGTGGTGATTCTATACCACATCCAATGGCCTTAATGGCCTTATAACATACTTCCCTAATTTTGAGCCAATTTTGTCTTCCTCCAAAAATTAGAGTAACTAAGTTCTTTTGGCAGTCAAGGGGATCAGATCACGTAGACAGTATGAAGTTGTGTTGAGTTTAGATGTAAGAGGTGTAGACTTCTCTTGAATTCAACCATGTTTTTTAAATATTGAATTATTAATTACTTCCAAATTTGTTACATCCACCATTGTTCTCCCTAGGACAACACATATATCTCCACCTAGCTGCATGCATACATTTTTCTTGTGGGTTTCCCTGCATAAGGAAAATATCCAAAATTTTCCAATACATTTTATCATTTTAAGTGGATGTTTTGAGAAGCAAGAGAAGTTTCAAGAAAAGACTTGAAGAATGGATGAGAAGCATTGTGTTGCCTCTTTATAAGAAGAAAGGAGACAATCAAAATTGTTTGAATTATAGAGGTATCAAAGTGATGAGTTACACCATGATAATTTGAGAATGTGTCATTGAAAGAAGGTTGAGGTAAGTTTCCAAAGTAACTGAAACCAATTCGAATTCATGCCAGGTTGCTCAACTATTGAAGTAATCCACTTGTTGAAGAGAACAATGGAGATTTATAAAGCTAAAAAGAAGAACCTTCGTACTTTTTTAATTTGGAGAAGGCATATAATTCAGTCCCAATAGAGATATTGTGGATAGTTTTGGAGAAGAGACAAGTGCAGGTCCTATACATTAACTTTATAAAGGATATGCATGATAGAGATTTGTCTTGTCTAAGGATCCAGTGTAGTAAGACTGATTATTTTAACATCAACATCGGTCAGCATCAAGATTCAGCTTTGAGTCCGTTTATTTTTGTTTTGATCATGGTGTTGGACATGTGAGCGCACGACGAGCCATTATGCAATAAATGTTATTGCGAATATCATTTCGTGATTTGAAATTAACAATAATTAATTTACATTATAGGTCCCTTAGTACAATTAGAGTTATGTACCATGGTCGTCTTGAAGATCATACAGTTGTTGATTCAATTATTGAATCATAGAGGTTGTTTCTTGGATGAATATCTAAGTAGTTAGATTGAGGACTCATCAAGTACCGTCAAATGATTATTGAGAGATGATCTCCAGTCTGAGAAGGAGATGGAAATCCTTTCTCTAAAGGTTGATATTTAACCGACCTCTTGATGTAGGTACTTGCGTATGAATAGAGATTCAGAGGTATTAGATAAGTTAGGTCAAAGAGTTGACTTAATAAGATTGAGATAACCAAAGTCCTATATCATATGTTGTCACGATATAGGCACACATCCTCTGACCGGAGACAGATGTGTTACTATATGTCTGAGTATGTACATTTGGTAGACCAATAGGTTGATGACCTAACCAAGGTCTATACACCGGTACCCTGGTGTGCATGCAAGGGCATATGAGTAATACAATCTCTCAAAGAGATCGTACAGGTTCATTACTGAATCGGAAGACATGAGCTCACTCATGAGATATTGGGAAGAATCAAATTCCGTGTACGGTCGTCTTGCTTTGGAATCTTGACTGAATTTGTAGGTTGATATATACTTTTGAAAAGTATATGATCAACACCTGGGTTCGATATATGCTTTTGGAAAGTATATGATCGATACCAACTCCCAATAGTCAAATGAGAAACTTTAGGATAAAACCATGGAGTAGACAGTCTAAAAGAGATCTAAAACATCAGTTTTATTCTTGGTCTTCCAGTATGTAGGATGCGCAGGTATTAGAAATGCCTAAAGGTGATGTGATCATAAACAATTGTATAACCATGACGCTTCCATTCCCAGGGAGTGATGAAATAGATCTGGATATTAGTGACTCCTCTTAGTGGAGAAGTGATCTGAACTTGGTCCAAAATGTGGACATTGATCTGAATGTGATTCAAATGCAATGAGAATATTAGATTTACTATCTTGATTTAATCAAGCATCTATGAGAGGTCCGCAAGATCAAGATTTGAGATTTGATCTCAATATCCAAGTCACTATACATGAAACAATACAATTGGCATGTCCTTATCTCCAAGTACCTGCGAAGGAAGTGTATTATCCTTGTAAGAGTTCATGGCTAATTTTCATTGTTGATATATGTACACAAGCATTGAGAAAATAGATAATTAAATGTGATCTAATTATCATGAATAATATGGTGATTCATATTATATGGAGAGTTATTTACGATAACGAAATGTGATTTAATTATCAAAGATGTAAATAATGTGCATGTGATTCATATTATTTGAGCACATGAGAATAGAGATACAATATGATTAAATGTGATTTAATTATTATAGATATTGATTAATATAGCACTATCCAAAGTAATCATATGTATTATAAATGTGATTTATAATATATAGGAGAGAGCTATTTGTAACTTATATTTGTTAATTAAATATTGATGTAAATTAGATTCACATTGGACAATTAATTGAAAATGTAATTTACATTTTATTTTAGGTTGTGAATGTGATTCACAATTTTCCAATGGTAAGATTGCAATATTCACAAAATAATTACGAATTATTTTTGTAGAATAATTTACAACAAGTTTTGTTGAATATCTTGGAGATTTCCATAAAATAATGTAATCTCATGAGATTATATGAGATTGCCACCAACTCCCATGTTATGGAAGGAGATAATCTTCATTCCATAATCTACATGCTTGATTGATTTAATTTGGTATTAATTTGTATTGATTTTTTAATATATATTTAATCTAAATTAAATTAATTATTATTGTATTTTTATAACAAGATCTTTGCCATTGAAAGAAACACAAATCAATCTCATCCATTGGATTTGTGTGCACATGGATTGGGATCCATAGACTCCCAAAATGCTATATAAGAAGAGGTACCCCTTGCTCTTCAAAGTTACAAAATAATAACAACTTCTCTCTCTTTTTCTCTACACACGCTCTCTCTCTCTCATTGTGGTCATCCATTACGAGCCCTAGAGAGAGTCGCCATCGTCACAGCGTCGTCGTTATGTTGCCGGATTGTTTGCTCATGGATCTCTGTCTCCTTCAGTGTGCCTCGCTCGTGAAGAAGATGATGTATCTCGTGTGATGAGATCAGGAGATTCGTCGCTTGGATCATTAACATGGATTGCGAGCTCACGTTTCATCAACGCGCTAGCATGCGTCTCCTCCGTCGGATTGGACTTGAGTCAGGAGGTCTCTTCGTTTAGATATTTGATCGCAACTACACTTCAAAAGCTAACCCTAATACTTGTTTGTGATTTAGATGAAATGATCCGAGAAGTGTTCTTGAATCATGTCGTTTTATTGCATGAAAATTTATTAAATTCCGCTGCCTCGAGCTACTAGTGCGACTAGTCGCTCCCGATCGCATACGATGTGATCCACACGCTTCCGTAATGTACTTAAGGATCTTTAAAATATCCTTCAATTGGTATCAGAGGCAGGTTGGAGGTTTCGGATACGACCTATAAACCTAGGACGACTTGGGCTCTTTAGGGTTTGTGAAAATTTTATCGCATTTGATTCACGCAGCCCTGTTTTATGAATATTTTCAGTCCTGTTTAAATCATTTAAACACAAAATTATCATTTTAATTATATTTCCCATTAAATAAGGAAATAATGGGATTTGAGTTTGCGTGATTTGGAATCCGGTTGCTCAAGTTATGATCATTTTAGTGAACATGTATCCACTGTTTCGGGGATGGTGAATCTTGACGTGATTAGAGTTAATTACGAATTTGAAACACTTGAAAATGCATTCAAATCACTTGAGTTCTGTTTTAAATCAACTTAGCAAATTTTGTAAACTCATTTTACATGATTTGGATTTAAATTGATTGAGATATGCTAATTTTAGTAAGTGAGGGTCACTGTTGGAAATTACTTTCCTAATCAAGAACCTTGTGATTGTCATTTAATCAATTAATGAAATCAAATGACTTAATTTCTTAGAATAATTATGAATAAATATTTGTGAAATATTTGATTGATAATTATTTCCTTAAATGACATTGCCTTGACTTATAATTGATTAGATATGATATAAATCACATTTGGTTACATAGTCTTCTTTCCAACAAACAAACTTGCTTGAATAGGATTGGGATTTGTTTAGCAAATTTTCTTATAATCAAAATGGTTTTGATTATTACTATATGGTATAACTTCGGTAGAAAAAACGATTATCATCTCACATACATAATGATCAATTTGGTATTATACTTTCCCGAGACAAATATGGTGTCTAGTCGGGGAATGTTGGGGTAGCAGATTGCACCGTGTGCGGTCTGTCCCACTCCCGTCGGTACTGACCATGACAAGGTGTAGGGAAGGGATAATACTAGAGAGATCATGATGTATTTTCTAATTACTAAAATTTAAAATAATACGTATTTGATATAATACCATATTTCAAGTAACAATAAAGAATATTTGTTGGATATTAATTGGATCATTGATTTAATATGATTAGATTGATTGGAATCCAATTAAAATTTAAAACACTCTATTACGAATAGAATGCTATTTCCCTTGGAAGAATTAATCGTAATAAATATGATTCATAATGATTAATTAGAATTTGAAGATGATATGAAGGATCACATAAGTGACATCCATGGTCTCCCGTCAAGGCGAAGAGTTCCGTCGCCAGGGATTGTATGTAGGAGACGTCCGTCCAAAGTGACAGCTCATGCATACAAGCGTATCTGGATCGGGCTCTTTGCTTCTCAAAAGAGTAGGGACTTATGCGTAGTGACCCCAATATGGAGTCCTCATATTATTGGAGACATATTAAATTGCGTATAGCGAGTTGTATTCATGTTGACGGTTGGTTCAATTAATGACAGGTCAACATCACCTTAGGGGTGGTGGGCCCTGGTGTTAAATACTAAATTGAGAAATGCAAGTTGGACTTGCAAGGCGAAATGAGTTCCCGCTTCTTTTTATCCGAGTTGCAAGTACTCATATTATTGGGATGTGACAAAGATAAGGAAGGAGATCCCAAATCTTGCTTGAGATATAATGGTAAGTATATCTCATACATTGAAAGTGATTAAGGGAATGAACTTTCAGTGTTGACAAGAGAAGACAACTTTGATATAAAAATTCCTAAATCAAAGTAAATTATATATATACATATATATATATATATATATGCAAATTTCTTATTTCAGATAATCCTTCATTAAACACACTGGTTATACTCAATAATGACCGGTAAAATATCATGGATTGAATCCATCATCAAGATATTGTTCTTGCAATTGGACACATAAAGTATGTGGTTGCAATGTGCAAGTTTCCTCATAGTAATGAGGAATGACAATTAAATGGACAATAGGACAACAACTTAGGGTTTTGTATGTCTCTATAGTCTTAAACTCTCATCGAATATACTTTGTATGTGGCAGGTCGATGATGATCGCCATTGTCAAATAATCCTTGTTAAATCTAAGAAGATATTCTGGCATACATATGTTCTATTAACATTTAATCATGAGTGACATGGTTCACTGCATCATGCAGAATGGTGGCTCTATAAGAGATGATATATTCAAAATGTTTGAGTATCTACCTGAACCTAAGCCTTTAAGAATTAAGATGTATGTGGATCTGATGAGTATCATCATTCTACTATCTATACTCTAGTCATTCATGAAACTTCATAATATTCATATTGTATGAATTAAATGAAGCATGTATAAATGATGAAATACTCTTATATTGAAATATTTTGAATTTAACATAAGAGATCCTTTGTCTTAAGAAAAGGTTGTTTATAGATGAATGGAGCGCAGTAGAAGCATGGGTCAGACCCAAGTAAGAAGGAAAGTCAAAGAGTTGACTATACTTCGGTGACTTCCATATGACATCTAAAGAGTTGGATGAATGCCAATATTGCAATAAGTTGACGTATTGATAGTGTGACTATCTAGACTATCTAGGATCCTTAGAGAAGGACCCAGATAGTGCATCAGAATAATCTATATCTACATTTAATCATTGAAATAGACTTTATTATTAGATAAGATCGAAGTCTGATAATTATATCCTATTCTTCTAGTAACACTTGCAATCGATTGCCTATGTCTTAGAAGATTATAAAATTTGATAATAAGGTTTAATAGTCATCCACATGGATGTTGATGCAATTGTTGCAACAATCTCTATATGATAGATAGACTTATTATTTTCAGTGGGAGAGACCTTAGTCTTAGAGAATGTCTCTATGACCCAGATATTAGAGTACACTCATTGTTTATTTCTATATGTTGGAAATAAATATTAATCCTGGAATAGACATATCATAAAGAGTTATGATGGATATATTTCAGATAGTAATCTGACATCTGGAGAACTCTACTAAATTAGAAAATTAATGAATTGTTCATTAGCATTTCTAATACTGAAAATTTATCTTTAAAAGATCAATAGAAGGATGAAGATCATTTGACAATGATTTGGCATCAAGCCTTGGACATTTGTCTATTGATGAGATTAATAGACTAGTAAGAAATGAAACTTTAGATTGTTTGAAATTTCAAATCTTACATGCTTGTGAATATTGTATTCAAAGTAAAAATGTCCACTGCACCCTTCTCTGGGAGTGGTGTTAGATGCCGAGGTATTCAAGATCTCATACATATTGATGTATGTGGGTCATCTATATCATAATGAACATTAATGATAAGTGGTATCCATTGATGAACTTATGATATGAGATTTCTTCTCTTCACCTTAGAAACCTTTGAAATGTTCAAAGATTTCACAATTTGATTTAAAACCAAAGTTTGAAGGAAGATGAAATGAATTTGATCTAACCAAGATAGCAAGTACCTATTAGATAAATTCAAGGAATACCGTATAAAGATATGAATATCATTCTTATCTCACTCCTATTGATATACCTAAACTTGATAGAGTTGTAGGGAGATACAACATGTATGACATGGTTTGATCAATGATTAATCTTGGCATAATTATCGCTTAGTTTTCAAGGTATATATATGTAGTAGAGACTACAATATATATCCTTAATTAGGTTTCATGCAAGTAAGCTGGAATCTAGCACCAAAAAGTGCTACTTGTATTGAATAACTATTTTATGACCTTTAGATTCTTAAAAGATTTCATATCTGAGAAAGTGATTCTTAGAGGATGACTTTCTTGAGAATCAAGAAGAAAATGAGTAAAGGAACTCATTGAATCTTGAGAATATATTGAGGCTCCTGAAATTGAAAACTAAAAGGACAATTAAAGATGAAACACTAATACTTCTTCAAATGAGTTTGTGGATGGATTCCATGTATCAGAGAAATCTGATAATGATCAAACTTCATGTGATGAAGCTTCTGAAGATGATGTCATGGAAAGATAGATATTAGCAATAAAGTCTAAAGTAGACTTCATATACAAATATTGTATATAGACCCCCGAGGATCCACCTATAAGGGTAAAACCTAATAGGTGTAAATGGATCTTTAAGAGAAAGAGGAAACCTGGTGAGAAGGTACAAACCTTCAAAGCACAGCTCGTATCCACAAGATATAAGCCGAAGAGAAGATATTGCTTGCAATGAGACTTGCTCTTCAATGACCTTGCTTAAACCCATCAGGATATTACTAACTATAGCTACACAAATTGACTTTGACATCTTCAAGAAGTAAGTCAATATTGCATTCCTCTATAAATACCTCTCCGAGGTTATTCGTATGAAGTAGCCCCAGGATTTCAAAGTTGAGGAAAACAAGGTGTGCAAGCTAAGAAATTCCATCTTTGGACTCAAATAAACTTATTGTAGTTGGAACATCATATTTGAAGAAATTATAAATGTTATGATTTCAGATAGAATCTTAATGAACTGTTTTAAGCTTAGAGGGAGCGTCATTGTGTTCATCGTGCTAAATGTAGATGATATCCTAATCATTTGGAATGAAATAATGATAATAATAGTAAGTGTTTTATAATATGATTGTTCCATACCTTGAGATATGATCTCAAGGATACCTCTTAGATCTTAGTTCTGAAGTCGTTCAGAAGCAAAGAGAAGAGGGTATTGGGAGCGTTACATTAGTAGTACACCATGGACATATTCTATTTTCTGGAAAATTCCAAGAAAGGCTTCTTTTTCTTAAGATATTGTACTGACCTATCTAAAGGGATAGCACCTCAAAGAGTTGAGAAAGTGAATGCTAGAACTGCTTGCCCTTGTGCATCAGTTGCGAGAAGCCGAGTGTATGCTAAATGTGTACAAAAGCCATATGTTTGCCATGTAGTAGGAATAGTAAATTGTTACTATCCTACTATGGTGATAAAACACTTGATTGCAGTAATAACAAAATATTCAAAGATAACAAGACTTAGAGATAGTGATCTCAAAGTCTTATCTACAAGAACTTAAGACTTTATAGATATTGATTTAAAAGGTCTTAACTGTGGATACCTTAGGAGATAGAGATCTCCAAGAATAAGGGTATTCTTATAAGCATAATAGAAATGGAAATACTGATTATAATGATTATTGAGATGTAGTGTCAAGTACACTATGACTGACATGATTAGTTATTAGTTGCATAAGATTCAACATTTGCATTGGATGCGAGCACAGTTACTAGGGGATATACAAGTGACGTAAAAGGACTTGGCGTAGTCTCTCAGGAACAGAGTGACTGATCAGCTTACCTAGCTATTTTCCAAAATAGCATATGATTGTCATATGAGTGTGGGTTTAAATGATTAGCCCATTAATTGCTCTTTGGGCTAGTGGGATATTGTTGGACATGCGAGCCCACGGTGAGGCATTATGTAATAAATATTATTATGAATATCATTCCCTGATCTGAAATTAAGAATAAGTATTTGCATAATAGATCCCTTAGTAGAATTAGGGTCATGTACCATAGCCGTCTTGATGATCATACAGTTGTTGATTCAATTATTGAATCATAGAGGCCGGTTCTTGGATGAATCTCTAAGGAGTTAGATTGAGGACTCGTCAAGTGCCGTCAAATGATTATTAAGAGATGATCTCTAGTCTGAGAAGGAGATGGCAATCTTTTCTCTAAAGTCTGATATTTAACCGACCTCTTAATGCAGGTCCTCTACATAGGAATATAGATTCAGAGGTTAGATAAGTTAGGTCAAAGAGTTGACTTAACGAACCAAGATAACCAAAGTCATATGTCGTATGTTGTCACAATATAGGCACGCATCCTCTGATCAGAGATAGATGTGTTACTATATGTCTGAGTATGTACATTTGACAGACCAATAGGTTGATACCTAGACAAGGTCTATACACCGAGCTAGTGTGCATGCAAGGGCATACGAGTAATACAATCTCGCAAAGGGATCGTACAAGTTCATTACTGAACTGGAAAACATGAGCTCACTCATGAGATATTGGGAAGAATCAAATTCCATGCACGGTCGTCTCACTTTGGAAGCTTGACTGAATTTTTAGGTTTGATATATACTTTTGGAAAGTATATGATCAACACCTGGGTATGATATATGCTTTTGGAAAGTATATGATCGATACCAACTCCTAATAGTCAAATGAGAAACTTTAGGATAAAACCCTGAAGTATACAGTCTAAAAGAGATCTAAAACTTCAGTTTTTATTCTTGGTCTTCCAGTATGTAGAATGTACATGTATTAGGAATACCTAAGGGTGTTGTGATCATAAACAATTGTATAACCATGGCGCTTCCATTCCTAGGGAGTGATAAAACAGCTCTGGATTTTTGTGACTCCTCTTAGCAGAGAAGTGATCTGATCTTGGTTCAAAATGTTGGACATTGATTTGAATGTGATTCAGATGCAATGAGAAGATTATATTTGCGATCTTGATTTAATCAAGCATCTATGAGAGGTCCCCAAGATCTAGATTTGAGATTTGATCTTAATATCCAAGTCACTATACGTAGAGCAATACAATTGCCATGTCCTAATCTCCAAATATCTGCGGAGAAAGCACATTATCCTTGAAAGAGTTCATGGATAATTTCATTGTTGATATATGTATCCGAGCATTGAGGAAATGGATAATTAAATGTGATTTGATTATCATGAATAATATGAATTTGATTCATATTACATGGAGAGTTATCTAAGATAAATTAAATGTGATTTGATTATAAAAGATGTAAATAATGTGAATGTGATTCATATTATTTGGGCACATGAGAATAGAGATCCAATATGATTTAAATGTGATTTAATTATCATGGTTATTGAATAAATAGATACCTCTATCCATATTAATCATATATATTTATAAATATGATTTATAATATATAAGGGAGAGATGTTTGTAACTTACATTTGTTAATTAAATGTTGATGTGAATTGGATTCACATTGGACAATTGATTGAAAATGTAATTTACATTTTATTTTGGGTTGTCAATGTGATTCACAATTTTCCCATGGCAAGAATTGCAAATATTCACAAAAAATTACGAATTATTTTGTAGAATAATATACAACAAATGTTGTTGTAAATATTGGAGGTTTCCTTGGAATAATGTATCTCATGAGATTACATGAGATTCCCACCAACTCTCATATTATGGAAGGAGGTAATCTTCATTCCATAATCTCCATGTTTGATTGATTTAATTTGAGATTAATTTGTATTGATTTTTCAATATATATTTAATCTATATTAAAATTAATTATTGTTGTATCTTTACAATAAAATCTTGGCCATTGACAGAAATACAAATCAATCCCATCCATTGGATTTGTGTGCACATTGATTGGATCCATGGACTCCCGCTATACTATATAAGAAGAGGCACCCCTTGCTCTTCAAAGTTACACAATAACAACAACAACTTCTCTCTCTATCTCTCATTCTCTACACGTACTCTCTCTCTCTCATTATGGCAGCCTATCATGGAGCCCTATATGTTGCCTGATTATTTGCCCGTGGATCTCTGTCTCCTTCGGTACGCCTCGCTCATGAAGAAGACGCTGTATCTCTTGTGATGAGATCAGGAGATTCGTCGCTTGTATCATCAACATGGATTGCAAGGAGCACGTGTTTCATCAACGCGCTCACAAGCATCTCCTCCATCGGATCAAACTTGAGACAGGAGATATCTTCATTTAGAGACTCGATCGCAACCACGCTTCAAGAGGTAACCCTAATACTTGTTTGTAGTTTAGATGAAATGATCCGAGAAGTGTTCTTGGATCATGTGGTTTCATCGTATGAAAACTTTTAAAGATCCGTTGCCCCGAGCAACTAGTGCGACTAGTCGCTCCCGATCGCATGCAATGTGATCAACACGCTTCCGTGATGCGCTTAAGAATCTTTAAAATATCCTTTACATGGAAGAGTTGACTAGACACATTCAGGATGATATACCTTTTGTGTATATTGTTCACCAATGATATGTGTTGATTGTTGAGACAACATATGGGGTAAATAAGAAGTTGGAGATTCGGAGACATGACTTAGAGACTAAAGAATGTCATAGAAGTAAGGATAAGATTGAATATGTAGAGTGCACATTTGATAGAAACGATGGTGATGGACTCGAGGTGAAGATTTGAGATGATAACATTTAGAAGAAAGATTCTTTTAGATACTTGGGATCTATTTTGCAACAAGATGAGGAAATTGATTGGGATGTTATTCACAGAATAAATGCAGGTTGACTAAGGTGGGAAAGGAACCTTTGCTATTTTTTGTGATAAGAAAATCCATTTGAAAGTCAAAGAAAAGTACTACAAAGCAGCATTGAGACATGCTATGCTCTCTATGGATCAAAATGTTGGCCTATGAACCATAGACATGTGCAGAGAATGACAGTAGCAGAAATGAAAATGTAAAGGTAAATGTTGTGTTCGACTAAAATATCAGCTTCGAACTGACGTGATCAGAAGGGAATGTTGGTATAGCTCCAATAAAAAGTAAGATGAGAGAAAATTGCTTAATGATGGTTTAATCATTTGTAAAGGAGGGCAAATGACGCACTAGTTAGAAGATACGAGATTTGGGATGTTAAGTCACTTAAGAGAGGGTGAGGACTGCCCAAGAAGTGTTTGAATGAGAATATCTGAAGGGATCTTAGTTATTTGGATTTAAAGCCTAAGAATGACCCAAAATAGATTTAAATGGAGGCGGAAATCCATGTAGTCGACCCTACTTAATTGTGGGAAAGGGATTTATTGTTGTGTTTTGAGGAAGCTAGTAAGTGAGTTACTAGTTATATAAGTAAGGAGTTAATAGGATGAAGTGATTACATTTTATCTTTTTTCCCTGTAATTTATTTACAAACTTCTCTATAACAGGTTGTCATGTTCATCTCAATGAGATGCTATGTGGGAGTAGGATTCCAAGGTAAATGATAGGAAATCCACTATCTGCATCCCAAAATAGAACAAACATGATTTTTTTCTTGCTCAAATAGATTTAAATATGGATAAAATATTTTTTTATTAAATTTGATGACCAATTAGAGAATAATATTTTTCTGGGTCAAATTGAGGTATCGAACGTCCCTCTCATCATATTTCAAGAAAATCAAAATATTATCATCAAATTAAACATTTGTGATGTACAAGGAAGTATTTGTCCATGATGTCAAAACCCTTTCTCAGGTTTTCTTTTGCTAAGTTTGTTGCATTCCATTAAGAATAGATAATCATTTATGATAGTAGTGGAAATAGAGGGTTTCCTTATTGAACTTGCCGAGTAGGCTTAAAGAAACTCACCAAGGTACGATTTATTTTAGGGAGTTATCCGTAGATTTAAGATATCGGTCACTCAAGATGTGAAACGGTTAGGCAGCCCGCTGGTTCCAATATTTGAATGGATAATATTCCAATTAAATATATCAAAAGAAAATTTTCAAGATCGATCTTAAGGATTAGTGCCTTTGTTTTTTCACGTCTCCATTTTGCGAGAACCTCATGGTGATGGCAAAATAGTCAATTGCACCTTGATATTTAAAGAAGATGCATTGTAATGGTGGGATATATTTTGGAGCTTGTGGATCCAATAATTTTCTATAATTTTTGAAATAACACTCATTGGTTCCTAGTGAGGCTAATTGGTCGATAATTCTCAATATTAGTATGGTCTCCCTTCTTGCAAATCAGAACAACTAGGGAATTGTTGATAAAACAAGTCTCCCTAATGTCAAATTCTAGCTGAAAGAGGTGATAAATCATGCTGATAATGTATGCCTTAATTGAGCCCCAAAATCACTTATAAACTCTACGATACATCCATCAAGTCTGAGGTCTTTCAAAGATTTCAACTCACGAACAACTGATGAATCTCGTATTCATCATGCTAAAATTGGTCATTTAGGCTCTGTCCCCCATCATTCACTTGTAATTAATCATTAATAGAGCATTATTAACATTCATACATGTGTGAATAAAATCTGCATTTCATCATGCATAATTGCATTTAAAATCCCATGTGTAAATTAGCCCAAAAAGCCGCTACTTCTCATATTTTTAATTAATTCATCCTAACTCCGATTGACCTCAAATCACCTTCATTGTGTAGATATTATTAACCTTATTAAATAAAAAATACAAAAAAATTACTAACCCCAATAAGTGTCAAATAATTCTAAAATCAAATTTCACATCTGACAGACTAAAATGAGCATATCTCCCACATACAGTGTCCGATTTTGGTCTACTCACTTTTAAAGTACTCCATTTTCAAATACCTTAAAACAAGACCAATTTCATAAAATTCGGAGCTCATTTGTGAAAGTTGGGTTTTGGGCCTCTTTTGCGCATTTTAACTTTTCGCTAATTTTGACCTGAGTTTTTATGTGCATAAATAACTCTTTTAATTTTATTTCTTTTTCATTTGTGTTCTTTGATGAAAGTTTTATTAAGCGGCGCAAAAATCCAAATCCAGATCAAAACTGAAATCAAAGAAACTGACCAAGTCCAAGCGTCCGTTGCAAGTCTGTACAAAATTTGTGTGTTTCTTACTTTCATTTTATTTTCCTATTTTCTTATTTACTAAAAATCCAAAAAAAATAGATTAATGTGTAATTAATTTTCTTGTATTTTATCGTATTTTTTCTATATTTTTTATCCCCCTCTAAAACCACCAAAAAAACTACAAAACCCCAAAAATCGCATGGAGAGCCACCAAAAATACCACTTTGCACAGGTGACCTCTTTCGCTCCCGGGTCCTTCATGAAAGTTGTAGATCTCGACAAGAAGAACAACTTTTGTGAAGGAAATTTTTCGATCCGAGGTCTTCTGCTACTTCTTTTCTATTTTTCTTTGCTCTTAAATTTTGAAATTTTTTGGGGGCGCCACGTGGCAGCCCCTGGGCGTGCCACATGGCACCCCCACTTACTCTCTCCCGACTCACCTTCGGGTCACGTGCCTAGCACGTGACCCCGTCATCATCAACTTCCAGTCGTTACCCAAACCCCCCCCCTCCTCCATAACCGTCGCCGTTCCTCCTCCTCGCCTCTGGCCGTTACGCGCCTCCTCCATCACTGCCGGCCGTTACCACCCCCCGCAAGCCCCTATAAAACTCGCCGACCTCCACCTTGGCAAGGCATCCGCCCTTCTCCACGATCGCCGGTGACAGCGGCGTACTCCTGGTGGCGCGATCCAGCCACCGCAGGCTGTAGCAAGCACCCAAGCTTGCCTGAGCTCGTGCTTTGGCCAAGCACATGAGCGACAATCTAGGGCAGTTCATCCTCCTCTTCCCAGGCTCTTCCTCCGTCTCCATTTTTGTTGAATAACCCCTTGCAGGTACATCTCCAGTCGTTCAGCCCCTCCGCCGCAGCGCCTCCGCCTCGCGCGACGCCACCAGCTCCGCCTCTCCGCCTCCGCCTCGTGCGGAGCCTCCGCCCCCTGCTCCGCCCTCCGCCCCCTGCTCCGCCCTCCGCCTCGCGGCGCCTCCGCCAGCGGCCCTCTGCTCTGCCTGAAGATCAACTCCGCCTCCTCGCAGAGACGCCCTCCACCGTCGCACTTCCGCCACCGCGCCTCCCGCGACCCACCGCCGCCTTCAGGTCGGCCACCTCCCTCGCGCCGCCTCCCGGTCGCGCACACCGCCCCTGAACCGCGGCGCCACCGTCCGCAGCACCGCCCTTCGGCCGCCCGCTCTCCGCTCTCCGCCATCGACGCCAGCTGCCATTGGATCACACCCCAGATCCAACGGGCAGCGACCCGCCACGTGCCCCCCACCCGAGCCTCAGCCCCAGCCGCGAGGCTCGGGTCCCTCCGAAGCGCGCCGAACCGCCACGTAGGCTCGGGCTCCCGAGCCTGAGCCCCGCCCCCAAGCCTCTGCCTCGGCATCCCCGAGCCTCAGGCGCCTCCACCGAAGCTCCTGGCGCAAGTGCTACGCACGTGCGCTGTGGGCAAATTGCGTTGACCCCCCGGCAGGTTTCTGAAATTACTTATATGACCCGACAGTGGGTAAATTACAAAGGCGCCCCAACGACTTTCAGATATTACAGATAAGTCCTCCCAGGGACCATTTTGAAAGAAAAACTTTGTTTTATTTACATTTTAGTCCCTGAAACTTCATTTTATCATAACTTTGTCATACGAACTCCGTTTTGAGCATATAATATGTCGTTTTGAAGCTAATTCCGTGCTTTATCACTTCACATAATTTGAGGACAGATCCGAGGTTGTTTATTGTTAATTATCATTTGAGGATCTTTATTTACTTTTGCAGGCTAAGTTTGACATATCTGTGCCATATCTCCCTTGGAAATCTTAACGATTTATTTTTACAGGGATTTCATCTATGCATTGATGCAATTGATCTTAGATTTGAGGACTTAATTTTTACAGGGGTTAAATCAAGGAGTTTTACAGGTTTATGGACTTGTGGACTGCAATCATTTCTTGAGATTATAATTTGGAGAATTTTGGAGATAAAATCATTGCAGGATTAATTTGATAGCCTATACTTGCATCAGGGATTAATTTGATACATCCCACTGGATTTGATATTATTCGATCTGTGATTTCATTTCGCGGTTATTGATTAATCTTGTTTGGATTAAACATCATTAAATCGCAGATCCAGTGCTACATTTTCTCTGTATATTTCTTTGCATTTGCATCTCAATGCATTGTACATTTTTGCAACACACAAATTAATCGAGCATTAATTAATTATTTAATTTGATTTAAGACCAAGCAACTAAAAGCCACCGTTCCCTGTGTTCGACCTTGGTAAACTTACCAAGTAAAAATATTCCACAACATTCAAAGCTTGTGGTATTTTGATGATCGAAATCTGCTTCCTATACTACATTTATCGACTATTAAAGAGGCGAATTTTGCGATCATCAACAACACACTCAACTTCCTTCTTAGCAATTGGGGAAATGAGGTACGCATGGTAATGTCTTAGCAATTGGGGAAATGAGGTACACATGGCAATGAGGACATGTTGGAAAAGATTGGATTGTAGTTCACGCGACTCAGAGTAAAGTTTTTTATAGTATAGTTTGACTATTGTACAAATGTTTTGCAGACTTGAGCCAGTAACTATTGGTCATTATTTAGGGCTAAAATTTGGTTTCTAATTTTCAATAAGGGTTGTAGTTTTTTGGAATCAAATATTGGGGTCACAACTACTTAAGCTTAGCTCTCTGGTTCCATTGCAGGAGCTCACCTTCTAGTATTGCCTCTGAGATTTGAGTGGAGTGTGGAAACATGTTGAATGACTATCAGGTATAACCGAACATTAGCCATGTATATTTCTAATTCTTTAGTTTCCTTTAAAATTTTACCCTTTTTAGAGAAGATAATTCTTTAGTTTCCTTTACAAATTTATCTTTTTCTAAAGAGGGGGTACAAATTTTCTTTCTTTTAAATAATGATCTCTCTCTTCAGTTTGGATATTTTAAATGCTAGTATTGGAAGAGGTTGTGTGCAATGATTTTCTCACTTCGATATCTACACACCATGTTTATGTCTGATGGTTTGTTTAACTAGAACATTTATATCTTAACTTCGGATTTGTTATTTCTAAATGTTGGTCATGTTGATGATCAAGGGAATTTGATCAAAGAATGGCATGGGTAATCTTATTAAACTCATGGCTGAGGTGACTGAAAAGCCACTTTTTCTCTCTCACATAATACTGTGTTAGTGTTGTAGCAAATGATATCAGGGAACTAATATAAAAGCCACAATATGTAAGAATTAAGTATTGCATATTTTTAATCTATTTGACAAGTAATAAAGGGAGAAAGAATGTAAAAATGTGGGATATTCTTAAATCAAAAAAAATAAATGATTAAGGTTCATGGAGACATCATTTTTAAATTTTTTTATTAAAGAGTGCAATACATATAAGAATGCAAAGATGTAGGTGAATGTAGTTTTGAAACTTGAGGAATATATGTTTAGTATGTTTCTTAACAAATAAATTTTTAAGATAAAACATGTCACAAAAATATTTTTGGAGTTGAAAAATATATATTATACTAACTGAAAATTTTTGAAATGAATTTTAGGAGGAATAAAAATATGGGTATCAAACCAAGGCTATTTATGTATAATATAATTTCCTATTTTTCTATAGATAACAAAGAATGGATATTAGTGGTATTTTTCCTAAATAGGGTACGTTAAATGATACAAGAAATGCATTTTTGTACATTTTCTAAATTAGCATGCATACATGAAAAATAAGGGGATTTTAGTTCTTATGAAAAAGTACATGCAAATAGTAACAAACAACAACAAAGCCTTTTCCGACATTAAGTAGGATTGACTACATAGATTCTTTGCATCCATTCAGATCTATTTTGGGTCAATATCGGGCTTAGATCTAGAAAACTAAGATCCCTTTGTATGTCTCATTCTAACAGTTCTTGGGCCTTTCTCACCCTCTCTTAACCGACTCAACATCCAAAAAGTTTCATCTCCTAACCGGTGCATCAGTCAACTTCTTTTGCAAATGGCCAAAATGTTTTATCTCCAATGATAATTGATTGAATTTGAAATATTTATATTGATTATTCAATATATATTTTATTTAATTTAATTAATTGCATTATGCAATAAATATTATTTGATTATTGCAAATATCATTCCCTGATCTGAAATGAAGAATAACTAATTTGCATAATAGGTCCCTTAGTACAATTAGGATTATGTACCATGGCTATCTTAATGATCATACAACTGTTGATTCAATTATTGAATCATAGAGGCTGGTGCTTGGATGAATATCTAAAGAGTTAGATTGAGGACTCATCAAGTACCGTCAAATGATTGTTAAGAGATGATCTCCGACCTGAGTAGGAGATGGCAATCTTTTCTCACATAGGTTGATATCTGACCGACCTCTTGATGCAGGTTCTCTACATAGGAATAGAGATTTGGAGGTGTCAGATTAGTTAAGTCAAAGAGTTGACTTAACGAGATCGAGATAACCAAAGTCCTATATCGTATGTTGTCACGATACAGGCACGCATCCTTTGACCGGAGACAGATGTGTTACTATATGTCTGAGTATGTACATTTGGCAGACCAATAGGTTGATGATATAACCAAGGTCTATACACCGGCGCGCTGGTGTGCATGCAAGGGCATATGAGTAATACGATCTCTCAAAGGGATCATACAGGTTCATTACTGAACTGGAAGACATGAGCTCACTCATGAGATATTGAGAAGGATCAAATTCCATGCACGGTCGTCTCACTTTGGAAGCTTGACTGAATTTGTAGGTTTGATATATACTTTTGGAAAGTATATGATCAAGACCTATGTATGATATATGATTTTTGGAAAGTATATGATCGATACCAACTCCCAATGATCAAATGAGAAACTTACTGATAAAATCCAGAAGTAGACAGTATAAAGTTGATCTAATACTTCGGGTTTATTCTGAGTCTTCCAGTATGCAGGATGTATAGGTATTGGGAATACATGAGGGTGATGTGATCATAAATGATTGTATAACCATGACGCTTCCATTCCTATGGAGTGATGAAATGGGTCTGGATTTTAGTGACTCTTCTCAGTAGATAAGTAATCTGATCTTGGTCCAAATGTTGGACATTGATCTGAATGTGATTCAGATGCAATGAGAAGATTAGATTTGCGGTCTTGATTTAACCAAGCATCTATAGGTGGCCCGAGATCTGGATTTGAGATGTGATCTCAATATCCAAGTCACTATACGTGGAACAATACAATCGCCCTGTCCTTATGTCCAGGTATTTGCGGAGAAAGCGCATTATCCTTGAAAGAGTTAATGGATAATTTCATTGTTGATATATGTATCCAAGCATCGAGAAAATTGATAATTAAATATGATTTAATTATCATGGATAATATGAATTTGATTCATATTATAAGGAGAGATATATAAGATAATTAAATAAGATTTAATTATCAAAGATGTGAATAATGTGAATGTGATTCATGTTATTTGGGCACATGAGAATAGAGATCCAAGATGATTAAATGTGATTTAATTATCATGGATATGAATAATATGGATAGCATTATCCTTATTAATCATATATATATTATAAATGTGATTTATAATATATAACAGAGAGTTATTTGTGATTTATATTTGTTGATTAATTATTGATGTGAATTGGATTCACATTGGATGATTAATTAAAATATAATTTACATTTTATTTTGGGATGTGAATGTGATTCACATCTTTCTAATGACATGATTGTAATATTTCACAAGATAATTATGAATTATTTTTGTGAAATAATTTACAACAATTGTTGTTGTAAATCCTAGAGATATATCATGAGATAATGTATCTCATGAGATAATGAGATCTCATGAGATAATGAGATCTCATGAGATGTTGGTAGCCATCCCCCCTTTTAGGGGATATGATTTATCTCCTCATTATCTCCAAGGATAATTAATTGATTTGATTTGAATTTAAATATATTGATTTATTGATATATATTAAATTAAATATTGTTGTTGTGTTTTTACAACAAGATCATAGCCATTGAAAGAAACACAAATCAATCTCAACTATTGATTGTGTGTTGTACATGGATTGGGATCCATGTACTCCCAAAACCCTATATAAGAAGAGGCATCCATTGCTCTTCATGATACACGATATCAATGAATGCTCTCTCTCTCTCTTTTCTCTCTACATGCCCACTCTCTCTATCTCTCATGTAGGGCTGCTAATCGAACAGAACATGTTCGTATTCGATTAGAGTTCGTTCATAGTAGTTCGAAAAATGTTCGTTCATTTCTAAATGAACTGAACATGAACTTCAAGTTTTAGTTCGATAGCTTAATGAACCGAACAAGAACATAACATGGGTTCATTCGATAAAAGTTCGAGTTCGATATATGTATATGTGTGTTTATTTGTATGTATAACTTAGTATTTATACACTTGATAATTGGACTTTGTACCACTTTAATTTGAATAATTTCTAATTATTTACTACTTATCGAGCATTGTTATCGAACTCCAGTTTCGAATTTGCTCGTATAAACAAGTTTTAGTTAATTTAAATTGTTAATGAACTGTTATCGAACCAAACTCGAACTTCCACATTCTAAACGAACTTGAACTCAAATATATCCTATCGAACATTTATCGAACCGAACTTGAACTTTCGAACTTCCTTATCGAACCGAACTCGAACATAGGTCCGTTCGTTACAGTTCGATTCGATTAGCAGCCCTACTCTCATGTGGCCGTCCACCATGGATGCCCTAGAGAGATCCTCCATCGCCGCAGCGTCGTCGTTATGTTGTCCGATCGTTTGCTCGTGGATCTCCGTCTACTTTGGCGTGCCTTGCTCGTGAAGAAGATGTTGTATCTCGTTTGTCGAGATCAGGAGATCTGTAGCTTGGATCATCAACATGGATTGCGAGAAGCATGCGTCTCATCCACGCGCTCGCAAGCGTCTCCTCCGTCGGATCAGACTTGAGACAGGAGGTCTCGTTGTTTAGAGACACGATCGCAACCACACTTCAAGAGGTAATCCTATTACTTGTTCGTGGTTTAGACGAAACGATCCGAGAAGTGTTCTTGGATCATGTGGTTTCGTCACATAGAAAATTTTAATTTCCGCTGCATCAAGCAACTAGTGCGACTAGTCGCTCCCGATCGCATGCGATGCGATCATCACACTTCCGTGATGCGCTTAAGGATCTTCCCATATCCTTCAAATCTCGGTCTTATTCGGTGCACCTAACTCGTGAATAAGATGTTTGATCTTGTGAGATGAGATCAGGAGATTCATTGTTTGGATCAACAACTTAGATTGTGAGAAGCAAGCGACTCATCTCCGCGCTCACAAGCGTCTCCTCTGACAGATCGGACTTGAGACATGAGGTCTTTTGTTTAGAGACTCGATCACAACCACACTACAAGAGGTATTCCTTTATCTAGTATGTGGTTTAGATGAAACGATCCGAGAAATATTCTTGGATCATGTGGTTTCATCGTTTAAATTTTTTTAAACTCTGCTGCACCAAGCAACTAGTGCGACAAGTCGATCCCGATTAAATATGATGTGATCCTGACACTTCCGTGATGTTCTTAAGGATTCTCCCATATCCTTCATATATCCCTCCAATATGTCATTCAAATTTAGTCAGAAACATAGACTCATATGCCCTCCATCTACCTGTTTTAGATGGAGGGCATATGAGTCTTTGTTTCTGACGAAATTTGAATGAAATAATGGAGGGATAAATAGATGAGAATATATATGGCGATATTTTTCAAAAAATAAGAGAGGAAGTAGCAGGATCCACTCGAACACTATAGTGGAAGTGTGTTGAATCAAGAGGAGACAGTAAACGTCTTTATCATGGATGTTTCATTATGTCCCCACTTTTGAAAGGCCAAGCCGATACAATAGGTATTGCCATGCAAAGGGTTTGACTTGGAGAAATAGAGGGTACGTGTAACACACATGCAAAATAGGAGAAGGTACCACATGAATATTCGACGATACCGGGAAGAATTTGTACATGAAATTGGAATGAATTTAAAAGAAATTGTATTGAGAAGTAATTTGTATGGAGTTCGAGACGCATTCATTTGCATCAAAGGTCCAAAACATGTAACTGCTCAAGATATCATCTCGTCACCATCTGTGGAAATAGTTGACACTACACAACATATAGCTAGCCTTACAGAACCCGTTGAGTTGTGTATTGAATTACAAATGAAGAGAGGTTGTGGATATTGTAGCAAATCCACAAATCACTCTCAAGATGGAAGTGATCATATAGATGATGTATCCATTCATGTTCGAAATGTGAATCATGGTCTTGATTCCTGTGGGAATGGGAATGAAAAACAAGAGATCTTTTTCTCGAAATATGGACAAATGGGAGTTGAACTCCAAAAGAAGAATTTTATGAGACTTCTCGTAATTGGATTTGATTATTTATTCCTTTTCTACATGCAGAGGAGGAAAACAGAGGAAAATCCAAAGAAATTGACTTGAATCCTTTTTCCCTTTCATGATAGATTATCTAATGTAAAGAAAAATCAAAAACGAATTGCATTTCAAAAGTTAGAGATCGAAGTACCCTCTCTAATCAAAAAACTAGCAGT
Source organism: Ottelia alismoides (assembly GCA_037367405.1). Lineage (NCBI taxonomy): Eukaryota > Viridiplantae > Streptophyta > Magnoliopsida > Alismatales > Hydrocharitaceae > Ottelia > Ottelia alismoides. The sequence goes on along the minus strand of JAZKJV010011164.1, from coordinate 22,833 downwards.
CCTCACTTTCCCCACTGAATATATGGAATATATAGTGAAGTCATCGCACACATGCCCCTCGCCAATGGAAAGGGAAAGAACCCCTCACCCTCTTTAAGTCAAGCCAAAAAGCTGCCTCAACAATCTAGAAGCTTGGACCCTGACCCTGGAGTTGTCACTCTCTATCTCTCTCTCTCTCTCTGTTGCGGGGCTGTGAGAAAGAGAAGGGAGAGGGTTCGCGGGACGGGGGGAAGAGCTGATGGAGGTGGGCATGAAGGTAGTCGCATAGCCATTACGGTCAGAACTAGATTATCTAACTTAAAGGTAGACAGACAAAGCATAGTTTGTCATCGGGTGCAGAGTGGGTCTAGATCCGGAAGGTTGGGTAATACGACGGAGGCATCAAGCTATGTGAGGAGGGCTTAATCAATATAGCTTGATTACCATGTTTTTTGATAATCGCGAGAAGGGTAGATTTTGTTGCAGGATGGTTTTCTTGCACTATATAAATATAACAAACGATCATCTTCATGTAGAAAAACCCCTGAGATGATTTTAAAAAAATACAGAAAAATGATGTAGGGGCAACCCGACCCATTTCTTAATATATATATATATATATAGTTGATCCTGTGAGCACTAAAATCTGTGAGAGCAAGAGAGCAATGATTGTGTATCACTAGATTCTGTCATCTCTCTCTTGATTGAATGCAGGAGGAGAGAGAACTGCAGAATCTAGTGGTCCGAATTCACTGTTCTCATACTCTCACAGATTTTGGCTCTCACAAGGTCAATCCTATATATAGAGAGAGGGGGGGAGGGGGGGAAGGAGCCTACTTAATGAAGTAGGTAACCTTACCTACTTTATGCCCATTTTTCGGCACTTTTTTTATTTTTTTTGGAAAATACCACTATGTACTTTCATAACTATATCTCTCTAATATGTCATTTTAGTTTCACCAGAAACAGAGACTCATATGCTCTTTATCCAAAACAAGTCGATTACATCAATTCTAAGACAATTAAAAATACATGTTATAGATGAAAGGTAAAGGAGTCTCTGTTTCTGACGAAATTGAAATGTTATATTAGAGAGATATAGTGAGAAAATACAAGGTGTTATTTTTCAAAAAAAATAATAAAATGAAAAATGGGCATGGAGTAGGTAAGGTTACCAGCTTCATGAAGTGGGCTCCCTTTTCTCATAATATACATAAGAAAATGTGCCCATGGGCACACACAAATGTATGTTCCTATGGCTATAAAGTGGATATTCCAAAATTAAATTATAATTCAAAGCGGATGATCTTGATTCATATTGTAAAATACTGTTTTTATAACACACCCCTCGAGTGATCCTGGAGTGGTATAATATAAATTTATATATTCTTTCACCATATTTGGAGTAATTACTATAATATGAGCACATTTATTATATTCTTATCATGTGTATTACATTTAATACATCGATATTTAAGTTAATTTATAGAGTATTTCTAATATTATTCATCTGCATAGTATCTGTTTTACATTTGTATTCATTTTTTTTAAATTATCTATTTTCTAAGAATATGAGATTATAATTTTTGTATCTGTTATCTGTATCTAGATTTGTATTCATATTTAAAAATAGATAGGAATAAGATAACACATGTATCACTATCCAAATTCTACCCCGCGACCCTAAGGCCCTGTTTGGTTGGAGAATAGGCCCTGGAATAAGGGGCCAATTCTCCTCCCGACACGGTTCCCAGTGGTACGATTATTCCCCATTATTTCATCTTATTTCACTCTTATTCCTATCTTTATCCCACCTTACCTACCTTTATTTCACCTTATTCTCCTTATTCTTATCCTTCAGCCGAACGGAGAATAGACCCTTATTCCCCTTATTCTTCATCCTTATTCCTGTTTATTCTCCTACCGAACGGGCCCTAAATCCACTACTATTTTCATTTTTTACCTATATTTTAAAATTCAAAATGGAACCCATCAAATTGATTCAATTCCGGTCGATCCAGTCCGGTTCAACTGGTCTAGCAAACAAATCGAACCCACCTTTTCTTTTTCTTTTAATTTTTTTTATAAAACCGACCGAAGATATTGGATTGGACCCGGTTCCTTGTTGGACCGATCCAATCTGATTTTTTAAACCGGAGATCCACGGCTTCATCTTTTGAACAACGAGTGAACTCCATACATACTTGAAGATGTCACAATATACTACATCTTCGATTCTACTTTTAGCCTTATCTTGTCAAAGCTAACGTGATGGCAGATGATTTCTCTTTGTTATTTCTGTAAATCCAGCACAATTACTTTTTTTGTGTTTGTACAAATGATAAGCGTTTGTCATGGACGTTCGCAGTTTGGACTTCCTTGAGCAACAAAAAGGACGACAAATATGAAAATTTGCAAGTGCAGAGTAGAAGAAGTGAATCTCTCCATTTTCCTGACGTATTGGAAAGGAAAAACTATCCAGGAAAGAATGCAGTTGTATAAAATATACACAGAAATGGGGATAATTAACACTCCATGATATTGCTCATCATTTTTTTTACAGGCTGAGGATGTTGAGAATGGAGACCCTATTCCTAATTAATCTTCGGAACAAGGACTCCATTTTCATCTCCGCGCTATCAATTGTAGCCTCCAATCCCAACAGCCGCTTCTTCAAGTCATGCACATCCGCATGCTTCCGCAGTTCCTTCTTGGTCAAGGCATGGAGCAGGGCGTCCAGACATTCAATCTCACTTGAGCATTCGTCGTCCGCTTCACATGTCACTCTTGATCTTGACCTTTTCATCAATGCCTTCGAGAGGAGACTCCAACCATTTGAGCTTTGACTACTCGAGAAGAAGAAAGACAAGATCGAGCGGTAGATGGCGATGGTCGTTGCTCTCGCTTCCTTCATTGCGGAGACGACAGCAGAGGAGTCATCACGGGAGCCCTCAAAGAAAGGATAGAGATCGCATCTTTCCTCCATCTGCTTCAGAACCTTCAAGAACGCGTGCATCTCTTTCTTGGCACTCTTCCTTGAGGAGATGTATGCCCCCACTCTTCCTCGCAAAGCGATGTCTCCAACGTTCCGCGTTCGCAGAGCTGACCGCAGCTCTCGCACGTTCTCATTCATGGAGCACAGAGCGTCCCTCGTAGAGCTGCAGATGTCGAGTAACACCACCGACCCGTCGAGCTCCTCGGCCACCCATCTCCCGTGCTTGTTTTGCAGGAGAGCTGCTTGAGCCTGCGGCATCTCGAGAAGGTTGTACAGACAGGCGTGCAGCTCCACCAGGCCCTTCAGCCCGGCACCCACATCACAGCTAGATGTAGATGCCCATGTCTTGAGCCTACAGAGCTCCTCCTCTGCACGAGAGGGTGCGATGGAGTGGGAAGGCTATTGGAACGGTTGTGGAAAGAGCCGGCCATTTCAAGGTCCGGAGAATCGGAAGGATGAGAGTGTGTGTGACGGAGCTGCTGAGATGCCATCATAGATATATAGCAGAGGATAGAGCTGAAGGGGGACAGCAGGAATCAAACTACTGTGAGCTTAATGAGGATCCATCACCCGTTGCATGTGATAGCTGGCGGTCTTCTCTGTTCAAATCATGTAGCACTATTTATATATATGTATCTCCAGTTAACAAGCAATGGTATCCATGGAGGATTGCCTCCACACCTACCGGACACCGGAAGACATCAGCTTATTTATGATGAAGGCCCCAACCACTACGCCCGTGCGCATAATTAAAGATTGAGTGCTACAATCTTGGTGGATTAGCGAAGGCCGATCAAGTGATTAACCGATGTATGTAATTTTAGTGGTGTTTCCTTTGTAAAGTTGTTGTTTATGTTTTTTTTTCGTATTTTAATGTCAACCATCCCTTGTATGGCTAGAGTGTATCCGAAGTGCTATGTACAGTATGGAGCTCCCATATATTATATAATAGCATCGCATTAAGGGTTTCCAGTGGTTCCTGCATGTTTCGCCGCATCTTAAACTGCACAGGCCGGACAATCGGCCCACACCTATATGTACAAAGAACAGAGCAAACTACCACTCTCTTCCCCTGCACAGACTTCATATGATTAGAATCCTGTCGAAGCTCGTATGGATTCGGATTTTCATGTCCACACATTGAGCTTAAAGGGATGGGAAGTTGGGAACCCTACAGCAACGAAGGAGAAAAAGGAGGCATGGAGGACACGTCTGATTTATATTTAACTACCTCTGAACCGTAGTTCCCATCTACCAGTATAATTGCTTGCAATTTTCTAATGGTCGCCATTCTTAGAGGTCTCTGCAAAATAGATCTTTCTGTTTTTCCACATATACAAATAAAAAACTCTACCGCATAGATTGAATGTGTACCTTCTATATTATTAGCCTGATAAATTGTATACTAACCTGGTATTTATAACTTGTTTATCTTTATGGTCAAAGTCCACGCTTTTTCCAAATAAATTGAAAAGTTTCATGGATTTTGATCCTCAAAGGTGAACAAATTATAGCTTTGATATTAATACCAGATTTGATAGGCGTATCAAACAAAACACATACTTTCGATCTATGCAGTTGGATTTTCAATTCAGATTTAAAAAGATAAATAAAATTAGGACAATATGAAAGGGCAACCCCACCTAAGGGATTGGGGCATTGATAGAATCAGAAATATGGGTTGAAGTAGGTAGAGCATTATTGTTGTAATTAATTATTGATATCGAGCTCTCGAAACCCTTTTATTTGTCTTCTTTCACATGTAAGCCTTTGGTTAGACATTTAGCACTAAATGTTATGGCACTTATATCATGTCTCATTTCTGAAATAAAACAATATTCAAGCATTCAAAATTAGTGAGATCCTTTTATACGACGAGGGCTACCTATCTTGGCCACTAATGATCCATATAGTTATTGATTTAAAAGTTAGAAGGAATAATTGATGTTTGCTTGATAACTTAAAGAATTACGTTAAGCATATGATTAACATCGTACGATGCTATATCATTAAGTTTCTCATTTGATCATTGGGAGTTGGTATTGATCGTATACTTTTCAAAAGTATATTTCATACCCAGGTATTTTGATCATATACTATCCAAAAGCATATACCGAACCTACAAATTCAGTCAAGCTTCCAAAGCGAGACGACCATGTACAGAATGTGATTCCCAATATCTCATGAGTGAGCTAATGTCTTCTGGTTTAGTAATGAACCTATATGATCCATTTGAAAGATCGTATCACTCATATGCCCTTGTATACACACCATCTTGATGGTGTATAGACCTTGATTAGACCATCAACCATCAGTCTACCAATTGTACATACTCAGACATGTAGCAATACATCTGTCTCCGATCAGAGAATGCATACTATATCTTAACAGCATACGATATAGGACTTAGTTATCTCGATCTCTCAATGTCAACTCTTTGACCTAATTTATCTGACACCTCTAAATCTCTATTTCTAAGTAGAGGACCTGTGTCAAGAGGTTGGTCAGATATCAGCCAAAATAAAAAGGATTGCCGTCTCCTACTTAGGTTGGGGTTCCTCTCTTAACAATTATTTGACAGTGTTTGATGAGTCCTCAATCTAGCTCTTTAGATATCACCCAAGCACCAGCCTCTGTGATTCAACATTTGAATCAACAGTTGTATTATCATTAAGATGACCATGACACATAACCCTAATTGTACTAAGGGGTCTATTATGCAAATTAATTATTCTTTATTTCAGATCAGAGAATGATATTTGTAATAACATTTATTGCAAATGGCTCGTTGTGGGCTCGCATGTCCAACAATCTCCCACCAGTCCAAAGAGTCATCAATGGGTTAATCTTTAAAACCACACTCATATGTTAATCATAAGCTATTTAGAAGAAAAAAAAGGTTAGGTAAGTTGACTAGTCACTCTGTTCCCGAGAGACTACACCAAGTCCTTTTATGGTACTTGAGTATTTCCTAATAGAAATGCTCGCATCCAATGTGAATGTTGCATCTTATGCAACCAATACCCAATATTGTTAAAGCAGTTATATATAGTATCTTTGACACTACAACTCAATAATCATTATAACCAGTATGTAATTTCTACTATCCTTTTCAGAATGCCCTTATTCCCGGAGATCTCTATACCCTAAGACCACGATCCAGTCTGAAGTCTTCTAAGGAATCTGCCGTTAAGACTGTTTAGATCTCCATATGTAAAGTCTTAAGATCTTGAAGATAAGATTTTTGAGATCACTATCTCAAAAATCTTGTCTCTTTAAAGGTGTTTTTATTACTTCAAATAAGTGTTTTATCTCCATAGTAGGATTAGTAATACTTTGTTACTCCCACTGCATGACAGACATCTGGCTTTTGTACACATCTAGCATACACCATGCTTCTCATAACTAATGCACAAGGGAAAGCAGTTTTAGCATTCACATCCTCAACTCTTTGAGGTGCTATCCCTTCAGATAGGTTAGTACCATATCTTAAGGGAAGGAAGCCATACTTGGGATTTTCCCAAATGGAACATGTACATGATGTACCACTAATGTGATGGTCCCACTGCCCTCTTTTCTTTGCTTCTGAACATCTTTAGAACTAAGATATAAGAGGTATCATCGAGATCATATCTCAAGGTATGAAATAGCCAGATCATAAGACATTTATTATCATCCTTATATCATTCCAAATGATTAGGATATTATCTACATTTAGCACGATGAGCACAATGCCACTCCCACTAAGCTTCACATGATTCATCAAGATTCTATCTGGAATCATAACATTTATAATTTCATCAAATCTAGTATTTCAATAAGAAGCTTATTTTGAGTCCATAGATGGAATTCTCTTACACACTTTGCCTTCCTCAACTATGAAGCCCAGGGGTTACTTCATATGAATATCCTTGGTGAGGAATTCATAGAGGAATGCAATCTTAACTTCCATCATTTAGATGTTATAGTCAAGTTGAGTACTTATAGTTAGTAATATTCTGATGGGTTTAAGCATGGTCACTGAAGGTCTCATCGCAAGAAATGTCTTCTCTTCATGTGCATCTTGTAAATACGAGTCGTGCTTTGAGGGTCTCTACCTTCTCATCAGTTTCATATTTCTCTTGAAGATCTATTTACACCTAACAAGTCTTACCCTTTAATGAATATGTGATTCATCACACTAAAAGTTGAAAATAGAGCTTTGTTCCCGAGTAATTAGATGCATTTCACCAACTATATTGCATAATTAGCATTCATGCATGCATAGTTAATATCTGCATTTTAGCATCCACATCTGCATTAAATAAGAAGCCAAATTCACTTGTAAAAATCACCTATTTGTATATATTTTATAGTAACTCCAAATTACATAAATTCAACTCTATAGTTTATATATCACTAGCACTAATACAAGGAAAATACCAAAAAAATACCAACTTATAAAATTGGTCAATAAAACGTAAGTCCAAGTTTGAGACCATGAACCTTAAAATGTGTATATATCTCTCATACGGCATCCGATTTAGGTTTAATCACTTTTAAAGTAATATACATTCAAAGACCTTCAAAAACAAGACCAATTTCATTAAAATCGGAGCTCGTATGCAAAACTTGGATTTTGGGCCCCCATTGTAAATTGTTTGTATTTGTATTTGTACCCTTGTATTTTATCACTTCATTTGACCTCATTTCTGTTTTTGGTCTGAAACTTGTAGATCTCATCGAGATCTACAACTTTCATGTTTTGAGTTTTTCCAAATTTGTCCATCTTCCCCTTTTTAGTTCATTTTCTTCCTTGCAATAATATGATTGGGCCACGTGGCGCCTTCTGGTTGTGCCACGTAGCCCATCTAACCACGTGCCACGTAGCCCATCTTTTGTAGCCGTTGGATCGCCTCCAGGCGTTTCCATCGCAACATTCATCCCCGCTTTGTTTCTCAACCGTTAGATGCAGGCCCAGATCTCATCGCTGTCATTCGCCTCCGCCTTCACCTCGGCGTGCCACGTGTCCTTATCTCAACCCTCCGATCAAACTCCAGATCCCATCTCATCCGTCCGCAAGCGCCACGTTCTCCTTTAGCCACGTGTCGCACCCACATCCGCTTGATCGTAGACTTGATGCTTTGATCTCCACCGCACCTTCCTGCCACTCTTCTCCACCGCCCGATCTACCCACTGATCTCATCACAGTCGTTGACTACCACCTTAATCTCCCCGCCACGTGGCGACTCCTGCACCCCATGATCATGCCTCACAGATCTGATCTGGACTGCTTCTTCGTGCCCATCTCTTGACCGTTGGATCGCGAGATCCAACGGCCGAGACTTCGTCATCAATCTCCAAACACCCTTTCTCCTACGTCTTCCCTCTCACAAACCCATCGTCCCCTTTCTATTTCCCTCACCATTTCTGCCACCATCTCCACTCGGTAATCACTCCACGATCAACCCCACTCTACCCTCATCCTTGCAAGCATCCACTCTCGCCATGAATCCCTCTCTCTCGCTCCATAATCTCCACGTAAACTCCAACTCCCATCACCTGAGTCGCCACTTCATCTCTATAAATACATCACCTCAGGCTACCTTCAGCGTTATCCGCCCATGCACGAGATTCCCTCAATATCTTCTCCTCCTATATGTGATAGAGATTAGGTCTGAAAATGAGCGACGATAGCGGTTCTTCTCCGATGAGATCCACGACGACATTCACAGTGCAGCAGCTTCTCCATCAAGCTGCTCGAGCTCGGGCCCTAGAGCAAAGACCGAGGCTCCATTTCGAGCCCCGATTCCCAGGTAGAATCCTTCATCTTCTTCTCTGATCTTCACCTTCTGAACCTCCGATTTTCTTTTTATTTCTCCTACTTCTCTGCCCAATATCGCCTCCCACCAACCATCGATCGAGCTCTGCCTCGGGGCTGCCATCTTCACGCAACAATCTGTTCGTCTCCACGACCCATCGAACCATCTCCGACTGCTGCTCCACCCCTCATGGCGGAGGAGCTCGTCAGCAGTCACCCTCTTCACACCTTAAGGCCTCGAGCACCCGACTTCACCACGTGAGCACTTGCACCGTGATTTTTGTGCTTAACTAACATTACAGGTACCCCCTTCGTCACTGGACAAACCTCTCGCCAGAGCTTCTTCGAGCTTCTTCAGCTCTGGTAGACAGGCCACGCCCGCCTCTTCCAGGACATCCGACTGCTCCGCCAAGCTTCGACGAATCTATTTAGCCAATCAAGAGCCTCCGGGTGTCTTCACCGAGCAAGGAAGAAGGCGGCAGAGCCACCTAACCTTCACCAGAGCCTAGCCAAGCCCGCCGCAGGAAGCAGTGACAAGGTGGAACTCGACGACAGTTGATGTCCGATCATCTTGATCAGACGGTCCATGGCATGCCACGTCTCCCTCGTCCAGAAGCTTCAGCCACCGTTAGATCCTTGAGATCTGACGGTTCATTTTTAGCCACGTAGCCTGCTCTGAGCCTCTTCCCCTCACCTTAGGCTCGGACCACCCGTGTAATACGCGTTTTGAGTAGTTGTGAGTTTTGTAGAATATTACTATATATACTATGTTTTGAATGTTAGCAAGTGTTATTTCAAGAAAATATTGAATTGATAGTATTCACACTTTATGTTTGACACAGTCAATAGATTTGCATTGATACAACGATTCCATTGAAACTTGTTTTGTGTAAATCGGAGACCGTCTTGAATAGTTATGTCTTTAAAAAGTTCTTTGGATTTTGTAGCACATCAAACATAGTACCACATCTACTAATTTGGAAGTATGGTAGTAGCTTATAAGTAGAAGAAGCTACTACTAGTATAGGGCCCATGAGGTTACAGATCTATGCTCATTAGACCATAATCATATCATTAAGACTAATTAAGCATGATTAGTATTAATTACTCGTGATTAGTGATAATTAAGTGTCATTAGCAAAAGTAGGACACATGGAGGGAAAATCATGGTACACATGTCGTTATACATACAAGACATGTGTCAATACACAAGAACACCATGTGTCATCATTCAAGAATAACATGTGTCCTAGTGCAAGTAAGGGATGTGGCGTTATGCATGCGCACCAAGTGCCCTCACACATGTACAACATGTTACCTCATGCATATGAGACATGTGACAGGGTGCATGTATGGCAAGTGTTGCCATGTGTCTTCATGCATGATAAGGAGGTAACATGTGTCTTAGAGCCTCACTTATATGTTTACACATGTCACACATGCAAAGGGGTTGGAGGCCTGTAAATACCCATGAGCTCCTCATTCTACTCATTCCATCCCACACCTCTCTCACCACCTTAGAGCTAGAGAGACGTAGAGGGTGTTGGAGAAGCACGATAGAAGTCGCGACGAAGCTCTGTCAGTTACCGAGAGCAAGATAGAAGCCGTAACGGGGTTCTACCAACCATCAAGCGTAGTATTCAAATCTGAGATGGATATAGGTGGTATTCACTAAAGAAGGCGATCCCGACTCGAGTTAGATAGCGATCAGGTGAGGGATTCTCAGGCGCTATTTTAAAGCAATAATCTTTAGCTTTTATGCATGGTTTTGATAGCAAGTATGTAATCGTATTTTCTAAAGCTTTTACGTATGAATTGCAAGTACCATGTAGTAGATATGAAATCAAGCCTTTAAAAAGTATTTCCAATGTCGTTTCAAGTGTTTTATCATGATAGCACGTTTTCAAACATATGGTTCTTTGTGGAACACAAAACATAAGTTTCACTAATTAGATTTGAGCTTTATATAAAAGAAATATGTTTGAACGATCACTATGCAATATATATATATAGGTTTTCAAATAAGTTTCTAGTAGTAAGAATATGCATGCTATGTCAGATTATTTTATGTTTATGAATCAACTATTAAGAGCATGAATTAGCAAGAGTACGGATTATTAGTGGCAAAGAAAAGAATCAGAATCAGAAAGTAAGCACCACAGTAGCTACTTTATACAATTCGTGAACTAGCCATTAGATATGTTAATGTCATTAGATATGACCCTGAAACAACCATTAGATATGGCAAACCATTAGATATGGTATCAAGAGAACTTTGGGTCCGCATTCTGTATACGTATAGGCTTTGGGCCGTATGCAGGGTGTTTTTGGTCTTTGGGACTGTCTACGCATATGACTTAGCTTTTTTTCAGCGTTCATGAGCCGATAACTTAATCACAGTGGTGATTAATGCAAACAACTCAATAGTGATAATCATATTTCAGTTTACTTTTATTGGAGTGATTTCAGTCTTTAATTGCAAAACTAGCATGTTGTTTTTATATGATTATTGTCATAAAGTCTGTTGCAAATAATTTCAAAGCATTCAACATAAATTTTGGCATGATACTCATATTTCAACATTTGGCTATATATGTAAAAAGCTTGAGATCCATTCGTTGTGTCTAAGCTCATAACTGAGTTTAGACTCATCCCGCTATTACTATTATGTACAGATCAATCGAATCACGACCAGAAGGAGGAAGGAGTGGTTATACACTAGCAGGAGGTGATTTTCATTTTTTGGTTTGTCTATTGTTTTGTAAGGAAAGGTAATAGAACTTGTGTAAGACACTTCTTTGTAATGTGAACTTTAAAAAAAATGATGATGTTTTGATGAGTTTTGCCACATGTGTACTTTGAGGAGAAAGAAGAAGAGAGATCTCTCTCGCGGCACGTTCTGGTTAGGCGGACGGGTCCTGACAACTTGTGGTGTCAGAGCAAAGGTTTTAGGATTTTGAGCAAGAATTATATTAGGAGTTGATCTATAAATATTGGAAGATAATTTAGTTATCATAATTTGATTTGAATTTAGAAGAAAATTGAGGTTATAATCTTGAGGATATCTGGAATCATTATTGGAGGATTTATGTTGATGAAGGATCTAATTGAGGTTTTATTTTTATAGGAACAATGGCAGCAGAGCAGCCACAAGCGACCACCCAAGGCCCTAGTCAGTAGAATGATAACAACAACAACGTGTATGACACGTTGACCTTGATAGCTCAAACACTAGGAGGCATGGCTGCCCAGTCCGTTAAAAGACATGAATTTGAGCATCAGTTGTCATTTGAACATGTAAAGAAGTTGGGAGATGAACTATTTGTAGGAGACACTGATCCAAAGAAGGCAAGGGAATGATTCAAATATATGGAGAAAATATTTGCTCTAATGGATTGTACGGATGAACAAAAGTTGAAGTATACAATATTTCTATTGAAGGATAGCGCTGACCATTAGTGGACATCGGTGAAGATGAAATATCCAAACTCATCTCACATTACATGGGAGATCTTTGAGAAAGAGTTCAATGAAAAATAATACCCAAGGGTTTATCAGGAGGAGAAATGCAGGGAGTTCCTGTGCCTTAAGAAATTCACAGAACTTTCAAAGTTTATTGCTTCTCTGGTTGCAACAGAGGAAGAAAAGTGTAGACGTCTAGAAGATGGTATGCATATTGACTTAAAGGAAATGATTTCAGCCATTGGATATACTGATTATGAAAAATTGGTGGAGGCTACTCGTATTTATGAACGAGTAGTGATAAAAAGAAGGAAACGTAATGATCTCGAAAAGAAAAGATTTGCAGATAGACCACAATGGAGGGGAACCATGAACAAAGAATCGAGAATAGATGGAAATTCAAGGCAAGCTAATAGGTCGGCCCTTAGAGTTCAAGGGAATCCAACAAATAGATTTACAGTTGGGATTTCTGAAAACAGAACACTTTCTTTTCCACAATGTACAAACTATGGAAAGTATCATCCATGAAGTTACCGCAAGGGGAGCACTGGGTTTTATCAATGTGGCGAGATAGGCCACATACGTCAGAATTGTCCCACACTTGTCCAAGGCCGTAGGGTTATGGGAAGACCAGCACAAATTGAAAATCGCGATATCGTTACACGTCATCCTCCAACTGCAAGGGAATAAAATAAAAACAATACACAGAAAAATCAAACCAGAGAGAGGGAAAAGCTATTGCTATGACCTTAGAGGAGGCCATATCTGCGGATGATGTTGTATCAGGTACCACTATTATTTTTGGTAAAAGTGCACATACTCTTATTGATTCTGGTGCAAGTCATTCTTTTATTTCACAAAGATTCTCCATATATGCTGATAAAGTAACAAGTACTCTCAAGCATGCTTTAGCAATTTCTTTACTTAAGGGAGAACCAGATATTATTAGGAATGTCCTCCAAAATTGTTTGGTAAAGATATGATAAAATTATATTAAAGTAGACCTGATTCCTATGGAGATAGAGGAATTTGATGCTATCATAGGAATGGATTGCTTAAGTACATATCATGCTCTTCTAGACTGTCATAAGAAGCATGCTACTTTTAGAAAACCAGGTGATGTCGAATTCACTTTCTATGGAGAAAGAAGGATATATCCTACCCATGTCATCTCCTGTCTCTTAGCCCGGAAGTTGTTAAGGAAGGGATATTCTTCTTATGTTGCTTATGTGTTTAATACTAAGGCAGAAGCAATCAGTTTAGAAAATATCTCTGTGGTGAAGGAGTTTCCAGAAGTGTTTCCAAGTGAACTGCCAGGAGTTCCTCCTGATAGGGAAATTTAATTCACTATTAACCTCATTCCGGGTACCAATCCAATTGCCTTAGCTCCTTACAGAATGGCTCCAGCTGAACTTAAAGAACTCAAAATCCAACCGCAGGAGTTGACAAATAAGTGATTTATACAATCCAGTATGTATCCTTGGGGTGCTCCTGTTCTATTTGTCAAGAAGAAAGATGGTTCCTTGAGACTTTGTATAGATTATAGAAGATTAAACATAGTGACTGTCCGCAACAACTATCTTCTGTCTAGAATAGATGATTTATTTGATTAATTGCAAGGGGCTTCTGTGTTATCAAAGATAGATCTGAGCTCAGTTAGAGTTGAAGATGTTCCTAAGACTGTCTTTAGGACTCGTTATGGACATTACGAATTCCTGGTAATGCCTTTTGGTTGACAAATGCCCCGGCTGCATTTATGGACTTGATGAATAGGATTTTCCGTCCATATCTGGAAAAGTTTGTGATTGTATTTATTGATGATATTCTAATATATTCTAAAACAGAGGAAGAACATAGAGAACACTTGAGAATTGTGCTGCAAACTCTGAAGGAACACCGAATCACCGATTATATGAGAAGTTTAATAAATGTGAGTTTTGGTTGAAGAAGGTTGCATTTCTAGTCCATGTCATATCTGGAGAAGGAATACCAGTAGATCAATAAAAGATAGAAGTAGTTCTTAGATGGGAACGACTGATAAGTGCATCAGAAGTCCGAAGTTTTCTGGATTAGGTGGGTATTATCGAAGATTTGTTGAAAATTCTCTAGAATTACCACACCATTGACAAGGTTAACTAGGAAGGATGCGAAGTATAGTTGAGACGAAGAATGCGAGAAGAGTATTAAGGAACTCAAGCGTTGTCTCACCTCAGCACCTATACTTAGCCTTCCTTCAAGACAAGGTAATTATGTAGTCTATAGCGATGCCTCAAGAGAAGGGTTGGGATGCGTCCTGATGCAGAATGATAAGGTGATTGCTTATGCTTCTAGACAGCTAAAACAACATGAGTTAAATTACCCAACTCATGACCTTGAATTAGCAGCTATAGTATTTGCCTTAAAGATTTGGAGACACTACCTATATGATGAAACTTGTCGAATCTTTACTGATCATAAGAGTTTGAAGTATATTTTCTCTCAGAAAGAGTTGAATTTAAGGCAAAGAAGATGGTTAGATCTAATCAAAGATTATGATTGTTCCATAAATTATCATCTGGGGAAAGCCAATGTCGTAGCTGATGCTCTTAGTAGAAAGTTTAAAGGTCAACTATCTTACTTAAGAGTAGAGTATTTACAATTGAAAGGGTTATGAGCAAAGTTAACCATAAATAGTTCTGGAGCCTTACTAGCATCCTTACAAGTGAGGCCCATATTATATGATAAAATTAAGAAAACACAAATCCATGATTCTAAAATCATTAGAACAATTGAGAAGATTAAGGGAAGTGATCATGGAGGATATACAATAGATGGTCAAGGGGTCTTATCCTTTAAAGGAAGATTGTGTGTTCCGAGGAAATCTGATATAAAGATTGAGATTCTGGAGGAGGCACATAACTCCATATATGATATGCACCCAGGATGTACTAAGATGTATAAAACACTTGAGACTTACTATTGATGGTCTGACATGAAGAGAGAGATTGCAGAATATGTTTCTAGATGTCCTATATGCCAAAAACTAAATCGGAGCGTTTGAGACTTGCGGGCACATTACAACCACTTCCAATACCAGAATAGAAATGGGAACGCATCACTATAGATTTTGTTACGGGATTTCCAAGGACCCATCGAGGTCACGATGCAATATGGGTCATAGTAGACAGATTAACTAAATTTGCACATTTCTTTGCCATTAACATGACATACCGTCTAGACTGCTTGGGAAAGATCTTTGTTAATGAGATAGTTAGCCATCATGGGGCTCCTGTGTCAATTGTATCTGATAGAGATCCACGATTCACTTCCAAGCTTAGGCCAAGCTTTCATAAAGCTATGGGAACAAAATTAGCATTTAGTACCGCCTTTCATCCTCAAACAGATGGCCAATCAGAATGGACTATCTAGACTCTAGAAGACATGCTTAGAGCTTGTGCATTGAGCTTTAAAGAAAGCTGGGATGAACATCTCTCACTTATAGAGTTTACATACAATAACAACTATCATGCTAGTATTGGGATGGCACCTTACGAATCCTTATATGGTAGACCATGTAGAACACCTATCTGTTGGAGTGAGGGTGGAGAATAAAAATTGGTTCAACTTGAATTAATACAAAGCACAATAGAAAAAGTTGAGGAAATCAAGAGATGCTTGAAGGCAGCGCAAAGCATACAGAAAAGCTATGCAGATAAATGAAGGAGAGACTTAAAATTTCAAGTAGGAGACCATGTGTTTCTGAAAGTATCTCCATGGAAAGGCCTAATCAGATTCGGGAAGAAAGGGAAACTAAGCCCTAGATACATTGGCCCTTATGAGATCACAGAGAGAATTGGAAGTGTGGCTTATCATCTTCGACTTCAATCAGAACTAGCAAGGATACATGATGTCTTTCATGTCTCCACACTTTGAAAGTATATTCCAGATCCAACCCATATGATACAACCCCAAGAAATTCAATTGAAGGAAGATCTATCATACAAGGAGATTCCTGTAGAAATTCTAGATTATAAAGTACAAGAGCTTCACACAAAGAAGATTCATTTAGTTAAAGTTTTATGGTGGAGTCACGAAATAGAAGAAGCCACATGGGAACGAGAGGAAGAAATGAGATCTCAATATCCCCACTTATTTTCAAACTAGCAAAGGTATTTCAATTTCGAGGACGAAATTTATTTCAAGTAGGGGAGAAATTGTAATACGCGTTTTGAGTAGTTGTGAGTTTTGTAGAATATTACTATATATACTATGTTTTGAATGTTAGCAAGTGTTATTTCAAGGAAATATTAAATTGATAGTATTCACACTTTATGTTTGACACAGTCAATAGATTCGCCTTGATACAACGATTTCATTGAAACTTGTTTTGTGTAAATCGGAGACCATCTTGAATAATTATGACTTTAAAAAGTTCTCTGGATTTTGTAGCACATCAAACATAGTACCATATCTAGTAATTTGGAAGTATGGTAGTAGCTTATAAGTAGAAGAAGCTACTACTAGTATAGGGCCCAGGACGTTACAGATCTATGCTCATTAGACCATAATTATACCATTAAGACTAATTAAGTGAGATTAGTATTAATTACCTATGATTAGTGATAATTAAGTGTCATCAGCAAAAGTAGGACACATGGAGGGCAAATCATGGGACACGTGTCATTATACATACATTACATATGTCAATACACAAGAGCACTGATGAATCTCGTATTCATCACTCTAAATCTCATTTATTAAGCTCAAAACCCTCAAAATCAACAGCATTCTTGCATCTATTTTGCATAATTAGCATTCATGCATGTTTCCATAAGAATTGCATTTTAGCACAAAAATCTGCACAAAATAAGAAGCCAAAAATCCAAGCCAAAATGATCTGTAAATAAGCCTAACTTCCCGGATTTTTATCACATTCATGCTAACTCCGAATGACTCAAAACCACTTCCACTGTGTACATATCATTAACAAGAATAAAGGAAAAATACAAAAAAATACCTAACCCAAATAAGTGGACCAAAAACCCAAACCCTAATTTCAGGATTTTCGGACTAAAAGCCACATATCTTCTCCATCCAGTGTCCGATTTAATCCTACTCACTTTTGAACTAATGTGCATTCAATTACCTTTAAAACAAGACCAAGTTCAAGTGAATCGGAGCTCGTATGTGAAAGTTGGGTTTTGGGCCTCTTTTGTACATTGTATATTTTCGCGGTTTTTAACCTTATATTTTATGTATATATTTTCTTAATCAATAAAATCCAAAAAAATTAGAATAAGTGTCTTTATTTATCTCTGATTTTACCGTAATTTTTCCGGATTTTTTATCTTATCAAAAAAAAATAACATAAAAATTATAAAACCCAAAAATCAAGGTATTCTATGTACATAGGATACCCCAAAAATTCACTTTTTACATTTGACCGATTTTGGTTTTGATGTCTTCATGAAAGTTGTAGATCTCGTCGAGATGAGCATTTTTCGTGAAGGAAGTTTTTCGATCCGAGGTCATTTACTATTTATTTTTGATTTTACAAGATAATTATTTTCTGAATTTTCTGGTGCTGACACGTGGCAGCCCCAGAGGCCGCCACGTGTCAACCATTTTTGGACTTTATTTATATTCGTTTTAATAAAAAAAAATAAAATAAAATAAATAAATAAAAAAAATAGAAACCCCGCACGTGCGTCGCACGTGCCTCTCCAAGGCACGTGCTCCGCACGTGCACCTGCCCACCCTTCTCCTCTGGACCCGCCACGTGGTTCAATCACGGCCGTCCGATCTCGGCCGATCGGACGGCCGCTGCTCGTCTTCCTCCTCCGAGCCCCCTTTCCCAATTCCACCGCCGCGCCGCCCCCGCGATTTTTACCGCATATCTCGCGCCGCCGCTCCGCGTATCTCGCCGGCGCCGATCCTCCTCTCAAATCCCCGTTGAATCCCCACGATCTCCCTCGAATCTCGCCGCCACCCTCAACCCGATCTCCTTCCATCTCCGGCATCTCCCCCCGCAGCCTATAAAAGGAACACCGCCGCCTCCTTCAACGACATCCGCCGATTTGCACAGTTGAGGCCGGTGGTGACAGCACCAGGCCACAACCCTCGTCGACGAGATCCGGTTGGCTTCCCCGATGCCGCCGCAGCCGAGCTCCTCCTCCGAGCATCTGCTCTGCTCCGCCTCTTGCGTAGAGCCAATGACACCGTCCCCGCCTCGACAACAACGCCGTCTGCCTTGACTTCTTCTTCGCCGACCACCAGCCATCGTTCTTCTCCGCCACGCGCTACCTCGACGTCCCTCGGCCGTTTGTCGGCCACCACAGCCAACTACTCCGACGCCCTCAACCAACGACGCTTCATCGACAACCTCCATCGCCGCCAACGACTCCAACTCCTATCCCGCGACTCCACCATCTGCTCCGCCCACCGTTCGTCTTCGACATTCAACTACGCCATCGCCATCACCGCCTCCGACTCTGCCCACCGCCTTCACCATCGCTCTCCACCTCGGCCGACCCGCCAGCTCCGCCACGCCATCGTCTTCGACAGCCATCACCAGAAGACTCGTACCTCTCTGCACCGCCCCTCGCCGGCCTCGCCTCCACCGACTTCATCGACGACCACCGCCTCCGGCTCCATCCACCGCCTCTTTGCACAACCGCCGTACGCCGCAGCCGCTGGGCCCCCTCCGTCCAGGAGCTTCCCATCAGCTCCAGCGCCAAGGCCGTGTCCTCCGCCACAGCCGCCGGGGGCTCGAACCCCGAGGCCCCCCACACGCCCCTCGCACGTGCGTGGGGGAACTTCCCTAGCAAGCAAGCCCAGGGGCACGTGCTGCGCACGTGCTCCCTTGGGCATTTTACGGAAGACCCCTGGAAGCTACAGGAATCACGCACAAGTCCCGCCATCCAAGGGGCACGTGCGACGCACGTGCTCCCTTGGAAAAATTGCAGAAAGACCCTCTGATGCTTGGTAATTGCACACAAGTCCCCCCACTGCAATTTTCTTTTATTATTATATTTGCGTCTGTACCCCTGTGTTCCCCTGTGATTCTAGATCTTTTCTTTACATTATCTAATTAATCTAAAAATAGCATGATGTTCGTTAATTAATTCTCTACTGATTGACATCTTGTAGGTAATTTTATGATTGACGGTTAATTAATAAATATTTGTTTTGTGAAAATGGGCATATTTTACCCATTTTCTGCTCTGAATTTCATAATTGATTAATCATTGCTCTAAAAATTCCCGAAAAATCACATCTTGTAGAGTTAATCATTCTTAACATTGTGCCCAAAAAGATTTGCATTTGGATACATATTATGTCCTGTAAAAATCATTTTGCATCTTTTAGTATTTAATTTTTAATAGGTATTAAACCCCACATTTTCGAGGTTTAGGATTTTTCTTAGATCCGTCACCTAGTGATAGATCTCAGATAATTTTGATCCTTGAAAATAAGTAGGTTTGATATTTATTAAAATTAAATATTAAAAATCATTTTGTTTGCATTTAAAAATCCATAAAAAATTTATATTGCATCCAAAAATTCCAAAAAAATTGCAGTGCATCAATTTCATTATAGTTTACATTGTGGCCAAGTTTCGTATTTTTTGGACATCATTTGAATGTAATTTACATTTTAGTCCCTAAAATAAGGCCAAAGTTGCATTGTGCATCCTTTAGTTCATTAAAAATTCCAAAAAAAGACCGCCTCGAAAACCAAACACGAACTTTGATAGACTTAATTCTAGGTTGTTCCTTTGCCTCCTTGTGATCGACCTTGGGACTTGCCCAAGTAAAATAAACATAAAACCACGAGAAGAAAATTTGAATAACTTATTTGTGGTATTTTCTTGACCGTTTCCGATTGCCGCCTACAACGCACAACACGATAAAAACAACTCCTTAAAAGCCGCATTTTCGGATACGTCAGATGGCGCCGTTGCCGGGGAGGCAAACGGCTTAGATTTTTGTCTAAAAAAAAATTTTGTTCGGTTTTTCACATTCGGGTAGTCAGACCCCCGAATTTTTCATTGTAAATTCCATTTTTTTCTGCAATTTATTTTCAGCATTTATTTTTCATATTATTTTTGAGTCACTCTCTTACATTTTCTCTCTTATTTTTTTTTTGCGAGGTACCTTGTACGTGGAGCGGTTTTCAATAACCGACGCAACTTCACCAAAAACTGCAATTAATTTAAGATCGAGTTGAGTCGTGAGAGAGAGTAGAGTCTAGGTTTTTAATTTCTGCACTTTTAATTTCTGCAATTTTACAGCGGTGTCCGTTTGGACTCTCGCGTGTGTAAAAGACCTCTAAACTTTATTCTGTGGTGTGTCGTGGCCTGTTTCACTCTCCGGCGAGGGTGGGGCCCGACTTGAGTGGCGATTAGGATAGACCTGCACATACGGCTCTCAGAGCAATTTAATTTTTGATTGTGCTCGTAGGATCTTAAGCCACACTTCACTTTAATTGAGACGCACATAGATCGTTCAAACTTAGCCAAAATTAAATAAATTCTTCCCGCTAATAGAACTTTCTGCTTAGGTGCGGTTTTTCCTTCGGCTTGCATTTCATTTAGAGTAATTTTTACATTCTGTCTAGCATCCCACATGGAGATTGCGAGGATTCACTGTAAGTCTTCTAACTGAGCATTCATCATAGTTTTCCGCGTGCATCGGCTTTTCCCGAATTCCTCTCTCTTGTTTTATAACATAACTTTAAAGGAAATTGGGACTGGACGGTAGACGTGTATTTGTGCTCATCTAATTTTTCAGTGATCACCTCATTAAAATCGGGACTGCTAAATATATCTGATCTCAAAGAACCCATAAAATCAAGAATTTTTGCGGGAGAGTAACCCCGACATTGTTTGATTTATCTTACAGCGAGGAGAGAAACGCACACTAGGATAGAGCCCAGCTCCAACCCTAAACAGCTCATCTAAACGGTTTGCAAGATTGAAATTATCACCAACTAAAATTGAAAAGATAATAGCCGAAATCTTACGGCTTCATTGTGTGAGTTGGTGAACCCGGGGTTTGATTTGTGTTTGTATTGGTGTGCGTGAACCGATATCGAAGATCAATAGCCGCACTTTTGATAAATTTTCTGTCCCATACAATCATCTCTCCCATCTTTTGATTTTAATCTCATCATGGAAATTTTCCAAATTTCAGATCCAACCCATCATTTCTCTCAGCTCCTTCAAAAATGACCGAACACCACTATGAAAACAAATCTATGTCGGTTTGGCCCAAATCCACTACTTCCTCTTCGTTTAACCCTCCAACATTTGCGGGAAGCTTTCACCGCAGATGACTTCGACCTCATTAAATCCTTTCTTAAATCATCCAACCACACCATCTTGGATTGAACCGTCTTATTCTCACTCTCTCGCCAATAAAACATTTCAAGATCAAAATCTCTTTAAATCCCATGACTGGCAGAGAAACCAAACCCAGATGGAAAGACATGCGCTTAATGATCATCATCGTTGGATTGACCATAACAGACATGACACTCATACAGAGGACTGGACTGAACTCCTAGACACATATAAACCCTGTATGCTGACTCCACAATATCAAGATCGGACTAATCATGATCAAAGGACTGAACTCTACTCAGATCAAATTCACATGCCTGGATCATATGAGCAGCCTCCTTCCATAATTTTGGAGGAGAAATTTTCAAGAAATGATCATATAATTCCAAGAAAAATCTCCTCTCTGCACGTACAGAAAAATGGAAGACGGAATCATTGAACAAAATTCAAGTGCTCCCGTGGTTGATCATGAACAAAATTGTGAGGATA
The DNA here is from genome assembly GCA_037367405.1 of Ottelia alismoides. Classification (NCBI taxonomy): domain Eukaryota; kingdom Viridiplantae; phylum Streptophyta; class Magnoliopsida; order Alismatales; family Hydrocharitaceae; genus Ottelia; species Ottelia alismoides. Next base: position 786 of record JAZKJV010011164.1, on the reverse strand, counting down.
ATGTTTCGAGGATAAAATCAAGATTTGAATTGATGGAGGATAGGTTTCAAAAATTTACCGACCGAGTAATCTCATTCTACGGTGGATCGGGTATAAAACTAAATGAGGAAATGATTGGATTCCATGATGAAACTTCTGAGGATATTCAAAGACCTAGGGATGACTCTAACATCAACACTTCTGCTCATTATTTCCCTAGGAATGACTATGCCTCTGACCCAAACTCTGAATATCAAGGCCCCTTCTCATTTAAGGAAGACACCACATCGCCACACCACACAGAAAATACAAAAAAATTTAAAAATCCAGAAAATCTTATAAAAATTGAATCTGAAGAAGATCTGAGGAATTTGGATCCTGCTTTACGGGAAGCACTGGAGAAATACTTGATTTTTGAACTTCCCATCATAAAGGCCATTGAACACTTCCCTGACCTCAAGAAATTTCTAATGGACAGATTAATCATCAAAAAGTTAGGAAGGATTAGAACAAAAACTGAAAGACATATCTTGTCAATGGCCTCCTCCTTGGTGTTGAGGAGAAAAACCAAGAGCCGCATAGTGAAGCGGTTGCCCAGATTTGACTGCGAAATCAAAGACACAATCTTCACACATGCTCGTATTGATGACGATTCACCGATCAATATCCTCCCGACCTCTGTATTTCACAAACTCAAACTCGTGGCCAATTCGGAAGATACGAGAGATTGTTCAATTGGCAGACCGATCGATAAAAAGGCCGAGAGGAACCATTTCTGTCATCATGAAATTCCAAGGTGCTCCGCTA